>JARQOD010005017.1:0-50748 GCA_033576555.1 Oophaga sylvatica
ATCCCACGTCTCCGGACCGGTCGGTCTTTCTCAGAGTAGATTAACTCAGGTCCCTGTTCCGGCGCCAGGCTGTCGTCACTGTTATCTCTTTAACCCTTTCCTCCTTGAAATGTGGTACCGGAGAGAATAAGACACAGACAAAAGTATGCGTCAATAAACTCTGCTCTTTATTGCTAACGAAGGGGTTTAAATACACCCCATAAGCAGGAAGCGGAACTACCATATATGTTGTTTATACAACTTATCACTAAATACATAGAATACTGGTTTTAACTAAAAAACTCCATTTTTGCCCTTGACTCCCAGTACAGGATGTCTTCTCATAACTCAGGCGAGCGAGGTGTATTATCTCAAAGGGAGGAACACCTTATCTCAACTTCTGCTATGCGTCAGCCTGTCTGACAAAACCGAGGTCTTCTGAAGAAATGCTGATTTTAACTCTAACACTCACATCATGGATGGTTGAGAGACAAAGGACTGTTGAAAACAGTGAACCTGTGGATGAGTGCGTGTGATTACTTAGAGGGAAAGACTGAAGAATTAGGAGACGGACATTACAGACTGACAAAAACAGGGATGACTGATTTACCCTCCTGTTTGCCCCCTACATTACCTCCACCCCAATATCAGACCTTCCCACAGACTTCCCACGAACCGAACTGTTGGGTCTGCCCCAGGTGTAGACAGCAGAATCCCCCGACGGTAGATGTCTGTGTAGGTTGCGGTGGACCCAGACCTCCCCGGCCAATCTATTTCCAATGAGAACAGTAATGGTACCTGGTACCCCGGGTGCTGGGGGAGGCGAGGGGGGCGGACTAGCTCCAGGCGCCCCCCGGACAGCAGTGTTATACAGATCATGGAGCCCTTCAGAGCAGTTGGCTCTAATAACGCAACTCCCGGACCCTTCACAGTCACCAATGGGATTCGCTAGAATGTTAGCTACAATGCAGGATACGTATAAAGCGACTAGACAGGATCTGGAAGCACTTATAAAAGGGAAATTGGCAGATGAAGCCAGATACGATAGACTGATAGATGAGACATACAAGTGTTATGTTGGTAGGACCGGACCTGATAATGCAGAAGTCAATGACGCAGCAGCAGGGGTTCTGTTTACAGAAGCGTTGAAAAAAGCATGTAAAGATAGACAGGCAGAGAAGGAAGTTACACTAGAAGACAGAGTTCAGGGAAAGGAAGAGGAGCCAAAAGATTATTTCTGGGTCCTAAGAAAAACTTGGGTAGAAATGGGTTTTGTCCCAGAAAACAAGACTAGTGAGAGGATACTGGCAAGTGCATATATGAATGGGTTGAAAAAGGAAGTGGCAGAAAAGGTGAAAGTAAGTAGACCAGATTGGAGATCAGTTAAAGCAGAGGATCTAGCCAGAATAGCACAGGGGGCACAACATGATTTAGCGCAAGCAAAAAGAGGAGCAAGGGTACATGCTATAGGTACTCCTCCTGCAAACAACAGGGAGGGGAGATGTGTGCCAGGAGATGGACAGAAATTGTGCTATGGATGCAGGAAACCAGGACATTTCAGGAGAGATTGCAGAACTAATCCATATCCAGCCTGTCCAACTAATCCATATCCAAATGACCCGCCTGCAAGAGGCCCCCAAGACCAATTAGGGCTGCTCCCATAGGATAATGGTAGCTTGCACATGAACCCCCTTGTCTCCTTACCCTCCACTCCTAATTGCACAGTGCAGGTGAACCTACCAGGGGGACATGAGGTTGAGTTCCAAGTGGACACGGGGGCAGACAATTCAGTAATTACAGAAGAGGACTGGCCGTTTGGGAAAAGTGATTTCTCCCACCATGTTATAGTGACACCTTACAACTCTCCATCTATCCTGCTCCCCGTCACTAAAAAGATTCCCCTGCAAATTCAAGGAACCACTGTACACACACAGTTAATGGTATCACCACGGGGTCAATGTAATCTTTTAGAATGTGATGTATTGTCTCAATTGCAAGCACATATTGAGTATCATCCTGATGGGACTGTCACTATGACACCAGGATTGAAGCCAAGCACTCTTTGTAAAATCATGTCACTAGTAGTGTTGAGCATTCCGATACCGCAAGTATCGGGTATCGGCCGATATTCGCTGTATCGGAATTCCGATACTTAGTTCCGATATTTTTCCAATATCGTATACCGGAATCGGAAGTTCCCATAATTCTTTGAAAGGCAATGTGATTTTAGTCAGCCAATGAGGAATCTTATGAAGTGTGGGCACATCCTGTAATGCTGCGGTCATCTTAACTAATGGCATGGCTGTGATTGGCTGCTGAAATGATGTCAGAATGCACTATAAAAGGCGCCGCCGCCATTTTAGCGTCACTGTGCTGTGAACTCAGTTAGGGACAGAACGCTGTTCTGCTGACTTTGAGGGACAGTTAGACATTGCGATTTTGTGTACTGTGCTTTAGGCAGGCTAGTTTACCAACCGCTGTGTAAAGCTTCCTTTTGCCAGTGTTGTTTTAACAGCTCTGTGCAAGGTGTGTGTGAGAGTGCAGGTGACGCTGCAGTTTGCTCTGCATCCACCGCTGTTTGTAGGCATCTGCACGTGTCACTCACTGACTCTTTTTTTTATTTTATTTTGTGGAATTGGTGCAGCTCCATTATATTAGAAAAAAGTCTAATCTATTAGTGTGACGCGCTTCCATCCGTATACAATACAATGGTTGCAAACACTATAGAAGTACAGAAAGGAGCCTTTCACAGATAGTGAACAGTTGTGTGCAGTGTTCACTGCAGTCTGTGAGGTTTTGATTTTTTGAATGCAGATCACGCTCCAGTTAGTTCTTCAACCACTGCTGGTTGTAGTCTGCTGAGCGTGTGTCACTGCCTCATCCTTCACATTTTTCTCTAATTGGTGCTGCTCCATTATTTGAAAAAAATCTAATCTATTAGTGTGACGCGCTTCCATCCATATACAATACATTGGTTGCAAACACTATAGAAGTACACAAAGGGGCCTTTCACAGCTACTGAACAGTTGTCTGCAGTATTCACTGTAGTCTGTGAGCTTTTCATTTTTTGAGTGCAGATTACGCTCCAGTTAGTTCTTCAACCACTGCTGGTTGTAGTCTGCTGAGCGTGTGTCACTGCCTCATCCTTCACATTTTTCTCTAATTGGTGCTGCTCCATTATATTTGAAAAAAATCTAATCTATTAGTGTGACGCGCTTCCATCCGTATACAATACATTGGTTGCAAACACTATAGAAGTACACAAAGGGGCCTTTCACAGCTACTGAACAGTTGTATGCAGTGTTCACTTTAGTCTGTGAGCTTTTCATTTTTTGAGTGCAGATTACGCTCCAGTTAGTTCTTCAACCACTGCTGGTTGTAGTCTGCTGAGCGTGTGTCACTGCCTCATCCTTCACATTTTTCTCTAATTGGTGCTGCTCCATTATATTTGAAAAAAATCTAATCTATTAGTGTGATGCGCTTCCATCCGTATACAATACATTGGTTGCAAACACTATAGAAGTACACAAAGGGGCCTTTCACAGCTACTGAACAGTTGTCTGCAGTGTTCACTGTAGTCTGTGAGCTTTTCATTTTTTGAGTGCAGATTACGCTCCAGTTAGTTCTTCAACCACTGCTGGTTGTAGTCTGCTGAGCGTGTGTCACTGCCTCATCCTTCACATTTTTCTCTAATTGGTGCTGCTTCATTGTATTTGAAAAAAATCTAATCTATTAGTGTGACGCGCTTCCATCCGTATACAATACATTGGTTGCAAACACTATAGAAGTACACAAAGGGGCCTTTCACAGCTACTGAACAGTTGTCTGCAGTGTTCACTGCAGTCTCTGAGGAATAACCACACTTAGGCCTTATAACTTTTCTGACTTTCTTTATCAATCTACCAAGATGAAGAAGGCAGGGAGTAAGGCACGTGGTCGTGGCCGTGGAGTTTCAGCAGGGAGAGGACGTGGGGATTCTGTGGCTGCTGCCGCACCCAGTGACACAGCATCCACCAGTTTTCCCCGTGAGCGTTCCTTTATGCGCACTTTTGTAGGAGCTCAGCGTACCCCCCTGCTGTGGGAAGAACAAATTGAAGCCGTTGTTGGTTGGATGGCAGCCAATGCATCGACTTCAATTGCTTCCACCTCCTATCAGGACCACAGCACTGTTGAACAACCATCTGTCTCTTCACCGCCTGCCAAATTGCCCAGGCAGTCAGAGAGCTCTGTAAAGGAGCCATCTGAGTCTCTGCTTCTGTTCTCAGAATCTGTTGGCTTGCAAACAGGGGCCCAGCCAAGCAGCATTCTGGAATGTGAAGAAGAGGCAGTATGCAGTGATGAGCAACAGCTGTGTCTCTCTGAATCTGAAGAGGCGGGTGAGCCAGTGCCGATGGTCAGCACACCGCAGAACGCATCTGATGATGATGAGACTCAGGTGCCAGTTTCTGTTGAGCATGGTGCTGGCCAGACCACCCAACAGCAGCAGGTGTTGGAAGAGGGTAGTGGAGATGATGAGGTCCAAGACCCAACATGGCGTGAGGAACAGGAAGGTGGTGGTAGCAGCTCTGAGGAAGAGATTGCCCCAACGGTCCAAACAGTAGGGAGAGGTAGGCTGCAGACTCGGTTGCCTGTAGCCTCCAGTTTGGCACCTGTTCGTAGCAGTTCTCTTCCAACAGCCAAAACGGGCGCTCCCAGGACTTGCACTGCGTGGTCCTTTTTTGACACACTTGCAGATGATATTTGCTATGTCAAATGCAAGCTGTGTAATCAAAAAGTAAAAAGAGGTAAAAGTATCAGTAACCTTAATACCACAAATATGTGGAAACATGTGCGGTCAAAGCACGTGGTTGAGTTACAAAGACACACTGGAGATGTAGGCCAACCTACAGCAGCACCTACATCTTCAGCTCGTGTTGGAGCCTCTTCCTCCAGCTCACACACAGCTGGTTCGGCTTCCTCACAGGATCGCCATGGAAGAACCTCTGTCACTGTTGTCCAGAGACCCAGTGTTATTCCACCCACAGCTGCAAGTTCCCTGTCATCCTCACACTCCCAGGCCACAAAACAGCCATCGGTAGCACAGGCATGGGATAAAAGACGGCCATACTCGGCAAACCATCCACGAGCACAGGCTCTGAATGCTGGCATTGCAAAACTCCTGTCCCTTGAAATGCTGTCATTCAGGCTGGTGGAGACTGACAGTTTCCATAACTTAATGGCATTGGCAATCCCACAATACAATGTGCCCAGCCGATTTTATTTCAGCAGGCAAGCCGTCCCTGGTCTGCAAAAGCATGTTGAGGGAAAAATTAAACATGCGCTACTAAACGCCGTCAGTAGCAAGGTCCACCTGACCACCGATGCGTGGACCAGTACCCATGGCCAGGGACGATACCTTTCCCTCACTGTCCATTGGGTCAATGTTGTGGAGCCGGGTACAGATCTTGCGAGTGGCGCTGTACGTGTTCTGCCAACTCCAAGGATTGCAGGAATCAAGTCTGTCCACATTGACTCCTCCTCCTACTCCAGTTCCTCAGAATCATCGCTGCAGGAGCCATCACGGTCTACCTTCACATGGACCCGTGAACGCTTACCTGATGCGACCGATATGAGCACAGCCGTGGCCAAACGTCAACAGGCCGTCCTGAAATTAATTTCCATGGGGAATCGAAGCCACACAGCGCAGGAGCTCTGGAATGCCATCAAGCAGGAGAGCGACGTGTGGTTTTTGCCAGCGAATCTCCAGCCAGGCTTGGTAGTGTGTGACAATGGCCGAAATCTGGTGGCAGCTCTGGACCTTGGCAACCTCACTCACATACCATGTCTGGCACATGTGCTCAACTTGGTCATGCAGAGTTTTTTGAGGGACTATCCGTATCTTGATGCACTGCTGCACAAGGTCCGCCTAGAGTGCGCTCACTTGCGACGTTACAGCATGGCCAGATCGCGCATTGCAGCTCTGCAACACAGATTTCGCCTTCCTGAACATCGCATCATATGTGACGTACCCACCAGGTGGAATTCCACGTTACATATGTTGGTGCGGTTGTGTGAGCAGCAGCCAGCAGTAATGGAGTATCAGCTGCATCAGGCGCAATCAACTCGAGTGGGCCTCTATGAAGGACATCTGCCACGTTTTGCGTGCGTTTGATGAGTCAACGCGGATGGCGAGTGCAGATGATGCACTAGTCAGCCTGACTGTCCCCCTTATCTGCCTGCTTCAAAAAACACTGCAAGCACTAAGGGATGAGGTTTTGGAAGAGGTGGAGGATGAGGAGTCACAAATTCCATCACCTTCTGGACAGTCAGCGCAACGTGGTTCCTCACAAAGGGCTGGGCAGGGCTCACTTTGTGAGGAGGATGAGGAGGAGTCAATGGAGGAGGAAGACATCGCTCCAGAGGGAGGTACACAAGGCTCTAGTCAGTATGTAGAGCGAGGGTGGGGTGATGCAGAGCAGGCAGAGATGACGCCTCTTGCAGGGGACAGCGTTTCTTGGCCAGTTGGGAGTCTGCAGCACATGGTTGATTTCATGCTGCAGTGCCTGAGAAACGACCGCCGCATCGCCCACATTCTCACCACGTCTGATTATTGGGTGTACACCCTCCTAGACCCTCGCTACCGGGACAACTTACAAAGCCTCATCACACCGTTGAACCGGGAGCGTAAAATGCGGGAGTACCAAGACACACTGGTGCAATCCATAATGTTCTCCATTCCAGCCGAGAGCACTGCTGCTGCTACTGCTTTACAAAGCAGCTCTGTGCGTCGAGGCAGTGGAGACAGCTCTGCAACAAGAGGGAGCACAAGCAGCGCCTCTGCACAGGGCAAGACCAGTATGTTCCAAATGTGGCGAAGTTTTGTGGCAGCGCCACAAATGTCTACACCATCCGAGACGGCTCCAGTCAGCAGGAGGCAACGTTTCCGTAAGATGGTGACAGACTACATGTCTTTTCCTCTCAGTGTACTCCCAGATGGCTCTTCCCCATTCAAGTTTTGGGTCTCTAAGCTGGACACATGGCCAGAGCTTAGCCAGTATGCATTGGAGGTGCTGGCTTGCCCTGCTGCCAGTGTATTATCGGAGCGCGTCTTTAGTGCTGCAGGTGGTGTACTAACAGACCGTCGCATGCGACTATCCTCCGATAATGTAGACCGGCTTACTTTTCTGAAAATGAACAAGGCATGGATCTCGCCAGAATTTGTCTGTCCGTTTTCAGATTAAATAACTGGTTCGCAACGTTATCCATGTCTCCTGTTATGTTCATCTTTCTACCACCTGAACTCTACTCCCTGGGCTACAACACTGCCAGTTGCTGCTCAGAAGTGTCGTGTCCACAGATCAATACACAAGCTATAGTGTTAGTGGGGTTCAGTAACGCCAGCTGTTCCCCTGCTGTGTGTCCGGCAAGAAGTCTCCTGTTCTCTACACATGCACAGAAAAAACCCATGTCGAACATGCTCCAAATAGGGAAGAGCCGTCACCCTGATTGGTATGCTTAAAACAGGAAATTGTGAAGTTTTCCAGGCCTAGAATGATAAATTTTTATGACAAATATGGACAAATAATAATTTGTCATCACAGCGCATATCTGCACATGTCTATTAGAAATGGTAACAAAAACTAAAACATAGTCTTCACTTTTTGAAATTAATGCATAAAAGTACATTTCATACTTATCAATTAATGCTTTTTAATGAACTTTATCTGTACCTGTAAGATAATGCAGTCAATGGATGTACGAATCATAAAATCCTCATCATCATCATCACGAGTTTTATTTATGACAGACATTATAAAATACACATACTGATGCCAACTGTAACTTCACACACCATATATGAAATGGCCAGCATCTAAACCTGGTAATAATGTGCAATAATAAATTATTACATCTAGAAAGTGCATCATGCATACTGACAATAGGTAGTTATACCTGCAAGTGCTGTTGAAACAACCACAACAGATATAAATTAATAATGGTATATAGGTATCACAGTGCATAGTTACTCATGGACAATGTCGATGTAATACTGTACCTCAATAAAGTCAGCGTCAACCATTATGCTTGTTAGTCTTGTAGATTGTTAAAGAGGGAACGGTCTTTTTTTGTTGGTCATAGGTGGAGTATTAGACAGTAAATGATTACTGCTGTCGTATTTTTGGCGTCCCTAGGGCGCAATAACGCTGCGTAACGTCACATTTTATAGAGTCATCTAATTGACACACGCTACCCTACCCTACGCGTGACAGTAGGAAGGTAGTGTTGACGGATAAAGCCTTGCGCAACCAGACATGCTTTTACCCTCTTCAACACTGTACAAGCAAAAAATGCATGATTGCAGCCGCAGACTTTATTGACGTACAGTATAACATCGCCATTACCCATCAGAGGCTGTCCACTGTCTGATACAGACATAGAATATACCTTTGCTATCCGTAGCCTTTGTTTCACCTACACTTGCAGGCACACACTTACATTGTGACAATGCATTATGTTTTTTTAAATGGTTATTTTTTATCGTACATTATTGTGTCATCACATTGATGAGTCCATGCTGGACATGTCATACATGCTGTACAAAGTAACGATTTTATTAACTTAAATAATTGAAATGTCTGTGACTGTCACATCTAAATTGCAATGATGATGATGATGAGTGACTATTACAAAATCCATTGTCTTCACTATGTTATGGTTTAACATAGCGTTCCTTAAGCATTATTCATAAATACAAAAATGGACTTTTATTCTTAAATTTACAACACTATATTTTGTAACCAATTTTTTGGGTGGTGTGTTGTTCCATTTCTTGTTGGCATGTGCATATATGCGTTTATATTTGCAGTGTCTTTTTTTTATTCTTGAAGTTAGGAAACATGTGTATCTTCGTACCGTGTTAGCCAGTAGATAGAAAAATATTTAGACTTGAGAGTCCGCAGTGGTTGATACCTTTTAATGGATAACTGAAAAGATGGTAACAAATTGCAAGCTTTCGAGGCTACTCACGTCTCTTCATCAGGCAAAGACTAAAACAAAAAATGAAGCATCACATATTTCTATACACAACAGGACACAGGAATAGTGCAATAGGTAAGACAAGTAAGTGACGTGTAGCAGAACTGTCATTATCACAGAGGGATGAACATAAATATTGGAACAGTTCCTAGATAAGGATATGCAAATTGCCTCTTCAAAAAAAAGAGGACTTGTACTCTATAGCGCCACCTATTGGAAGTAGCGATCCTACAAGTCACAATCAACCCTTTAACGAGTCTTGTAATATGACTTAGGATAAAAGCCAAATCAGAATCTCCATTTGCAGACACGGTGTTTCGGACTGTTGGTCCTCGTCAGTGCAAAGTAGGAGAGATCTGATTTGGCTAGATGAGAGGCTCTGGACTGGGGTCTGGGGGGTAAGGTTACTCCTTGTGGAGAGTGACATACCAGCTCTGGCGTGTCAAGGTAAGGAGGCTTATTCGCCATGCAATGCTCCTCTGGGAAATTTTAATATGCAAATTGCCTCTTCAAAAAAAAGAGGACTTGTACTCTATAGCGCCACCTATTGGAAGTAGCGATCCTACAAGTCACAATCAACCCTTTAACGAGTCTTGTAATATGACTTAGGATAAAAGCCAAATCAGAATCTCCATTTGCAGACACGGTATTTCGGACTGTTGGTCCTCGTCAGTGCAAAGTAGGAGAGATCTGATTTGGCTAGATGAGAGGCTCTGGACTGGGGTCTGGGGGGTAAGGTTACTCCTTGTGGAGAGTGACATACCAGCTCTGGCGTGTCAAGGTAAGGAGGCTTATTCGCCGTGCAATGCTCCTCTGGGAAATTTTAATATGCAAATTGCCTCTTCAAAAAAAAGAGGACTTGTACTCTATAGTGCCACCTATTGGAAGTAGCGATCCTACAAGTCACAATCAACCCTTTAACGAGTCTTGTAATATGACTTAGGATAAAAGCCAAATCAGAATCTCCATTTGCAGACACGGTGTTTCGGACTGTTGGTCCTCGTCAGTGCAAAGTAGGAGAGATCTGATTTGGCTAGATGAGAGGCTCTGGACTGGGGTCTGGGGGGTAAGGTTACTCCTTGTGGAGAGTGACATACCAGCTCTGGCGTGTCAAGGTAAGGAGGCTTATTCGCCGTGCAATGCTCCTCTGGGAAATTTTAATATGCAAATTGCCTCTTCAAAAAAAAGAGGACTTGTACTCTATAGCGCCACCTATTGGAAGTAGCGATCCTACAAGTCACAATCAACCCTTTAACGAGTCTTGTAATATGACTTAGGATAAAAGCCAAATCAGAATCTCCATTTGCAGACACGGTGTTTCGGACTGTTGGTCCTCGTCAGTGCAAAGTAGGAGAGATCTGATTTGGCTAGATGAGAGGCTCTGGACTGGGGTCTGGGGGGTAAGGTTACTCCTTGTGGAGAGTGACATACCAGCTCTGGCGTGTCAAGGTAAGGAGGCTTATTCGCCGTGCAATGCTCCTCTGGGAAATTTTAATATGCAAATTGCCTCTTCAAAAAAAAGAGGACTTGTACTCTATAGCACCACCTATTGGAAGTAGCGATCCTACAAGTCACAATCAACCCTTTAACGAGTCTTGTAATATGACTTAGGATAAAAGCCAAATCAGAATCTCCATTTGCAGACACGGTATTTCGGACTGTTGGTCCTCGTCAGTGCAAAGTAGGAGAGATCTGATTTGGCTAGATGAGAGGCTCTGGACTGGGGTCTGGGGGTAAGGTTACTCCTTGTGGAGAGTGACATACCAGCTCTGGCGTGTCAAGGTAAGGAGGCTTATTCGCCGTGCAATGCTCCTCTGGGAAATTTTAATATGCAAATTGCCTCTTCAAAAGGCAATAGATAGAAAGGATAGAAAGTTTTATTGCCCTCTGATTGGGGTCTGGTTTTGTGTTTTCATGCCCCTGGAAGGGCAGAGACGCAGATTCCTTAATTGATATAGAATGACATAAATACGTGTGATCTATTCATTCCATCACTAACAGTGTCAAAGGTCATGATGAGCTTATATTCTGAAACCTTTGTATCTTTCTCATATTTGAAGTTATATTTTAATACCAGTAATTCCATATCCATCATGCTATGACCGGGCATACAAAAGTGTTTTGCCACATGTAAATCCATTATTTTTTCTCTTATTGTGTGGCGCTGATAATTCATCCTTGTTCTCATTTTTTGGCCGGTCTCCCCTCACTTGTCCCTCCCTCACTTGTCTTACCTATTCCTGTGTCCTGTTGTGTGTAGAAATATGTGATTCTTCATTTTTTGTTTTAGTCTTAGCCTGATGAAGAGACCTGAGTAGTCTCGAAAGCTTGGAATTTGTTACCATATTTTCAGTTAGCCATTAAACGGTATCAACCACAGAGGACTCTCAAGTATAAATATTTTTCTATTCTTGGAATTGAAATTCATCATTTTATTGTCCTAGTAAAACTTCATTTATTCTTGTTTGAAGTACATACATTTGCAATGGCCACGTAACAAGGCAATAACTCAATATTTTATGCCTACACCCTCCTTGACCCTGGGCTTCAACACCGCCAGTTGCTTCTCAGAAGTGTTAGATGCACAGATGAAAACAATCGCTGATGTGTTTGTGGGGTTCAGTAACGCCTGCTGTTCCCCTGCTGTGTGTCTGGCAAAAATTACTGCTGCTAACTACAACTTCAACTTCAAACATCTCATACTAGGCCTCTGCCTACACCCTCGTTGACCCTGGGCTTCAACACCGCCAGTTGCTGCTCAGAAGTGTTAGATGCACAGATGAAAACAATCGCTGATGTGTTTGTGGGGTTCAGTAATGCCTGCTGTTCCCCTGCTGTGTGTCTGGCAAAAATTACTGCTGCTAACTACAACTTCAACTTCAAAATCTCATACTAGGCCTCTGCCTACACCCTCCTTGACCCTGGGCTTCAACACCGCCAGTTGCTGCTCAGAAGTGTTAGATGCACAGATGAAAACAATCGCTGATGTGTTTGTGGGGTTCAGTAACGCCTGCTGTTCCCCTGCTGTGTGTCCGGCAAAAATTACTGCTAGCTACCTAATCATGGTGAAAAAAACATGACATGTCAAAGTGTCTAGTGCTACACATAGATATGAGGCTACACCCTGATTTCTAAGCTGTAAACATTTGAAACGTCAACTTTAAAACCATAAAATGATTAGTCTTTGTCACAAATCTGTAACAAAATAATTGTGACATATTATTACAGATATGCACATGTCGAAAACAAATGCAAACACAAAAGCCTACTTATGCTATAGGATACTGATGGTCAACCTTGTCACTCCATAGCTTAGACAAATCCAACTCACATCATGACTCAAATGCTGCAATGTTGGAAGTGCATAATGTGGGTTGAACTTTGACAACTGCTGCAGTGCGAAGGTGTCATGTGTGCATTGCCACGAAGATCGTCGTGGTTGCACATTTTGACTTCTCACAGCTGAGCTGCTGTTTCTTTGTGTTTGGCAGCTAGGGAGTTAATTCTGTCTGTGCTCGGTGCTGGGACTGGGTGCAGTTTCTCCCGGCTGCAATTGATTATTTGTTGATTGGTTTCCTTTAAATTCCTGGTTGTCTGCTTGGGGAGTTGCCAGTGAAACCTTCATGCAGACCACAGATAGGAATGAATCTGTAAAGACTTTAGTTGTGAGCTCCTTAGTTGTTCTAAGCTCAACTTGGTTAGAGTTTATTTCCCAGACCATTTATGTTCCTTTGGTGTTTGAGTGTGTATGCAAGCGAGTGTTATCCTGTCTGTCTTATATGTCTAATCTGTGTATTTAGCTGAGATCAGCCCATATCCCTTTGGTGGTAGTCAGGATCCTTCTTAGGACTGATTACAGGGTTCAGGGTCTGATAGGAGACAGGGTTAGGTTGGAGACTTGGACCTCTGAACCATTATCAGTACCTCCAAGGTGAGGGATTAGTTAGGACCCCAGTTTAGGGTCAGGTTAGATCCCGGTCCACCTCTTTCCTGTTTCAGCTCATCAAGTCCTCAAGATTAATCCTGAGTTCAGCAGATATCGTGTCAGGTAAATCTATTCTATACTTACATGCTGATGTTGCTATACTAGTTGTTGTATAGAGTGTTGTTCCTGTATTAATAGTTTACTGACATTGTATACATATCATTAGACAGCGTGACATTTTCACTGGCCTTAAAAATTATCTCCAGTTACCATGGATCCAGTAGCCCAGCTGGCTCTGCAGTTGCAGGGATTATCCATGGAGCTGACGGACATTAAGTCCAAAGTTTTGTCTCCCCTGGAGCAAACCAGAGTTGAACCTAAAGTAGCTCTCCCGGACAGGTTCACTGGTGGGCGAGACAAATTTTTCACCTTCCGGGAGGCATGTAAATTGTATTTTCGGCTTCGGCCTCGATCATCAGGGAGTGAGGAGCAGAGAGTGGGAATTGTTATCTCACTTCTGCAAGGGGACCCTCAATCCTGGGCATTTTCCCTTCCTCCGGGATCCCCGGCTCTACTGTCTGTAGATCAATTTTTTACTGCCCTGGGATTGGTATATGATGACCCAGATCGGGTCTCTCTTGCTGAGACAAAATTACGTAAGATACAGCAGGGAGATCGTCCGGCAGAGGAATTTACTTCTGAGTTTCGTAGATGGGCCACAGATACTCAGTGGAATGACCCAGCTCTTAGGAGCCAGTTTTGTCATGGGCTTTCTGATAAATTAAAAGACGTTTTGGCTCAGTATGAGTCTCCTCCTTCTCTGGAGGCTGCTATGGCCTTAGCTCTCCGTACTGATAGACGGCGTCGGGAGAGGGGTGAGGTAACCCCACTCCCTGTTGTTTCTCCACCTACCACTAAAGTCCCTTATGTTGAGGTTCCCCTTGTCTGTTCGGATGAGCCTATGCAGTTGGGAGGGACATCATTTCGTAGGAGGGGATTGGCGGTACGCCGCAGGACTAGAAGATGTTTTTTCTGCGGGAAAGAGGGACATTTTGTTGGAGAATGTCCATCCCGTGCCTTGTTGAGCCAAAAGTCGCCGGAAAACTGTTAATCCCAGGTTGTGTGGTGGACGACAACCTGGGAGTATGTATTTCATCCGCCAGTTCTTCTCAGTTCCTTGTACCAGTGGAGGTGGTAGTTGGTACGAGAGTGGAGAGATTGTCTGTTCTTCTTGATAGTGGTTCCGGGGCTAATCTGGTTGACGCTCAGTTTGCTCAGGCTCAAGGTATGCATCTGAGTGTATTGGTCAAACCGATCCCTATATTCTCCATTGACGCCAGGCCTCTCGGCCAAGGTAGCTTTGTTCATGAGGTTCATAACATTGACCTTCGGGTAGGGGCAATACATAGGGAACAATTATCTTGTTATGTGTTGGAGGGTCTACCTACTCCCATTGTGTTGGGACTTCCTTGGTTGGTTAAACATAACCCTGTGATTAATTGGCAGTCCAGAGAGATAAGCCAATGGGGTGAGTTTTGCAAAAGCAACTGCATGAACACAGTCATCAGTGCGGTCGTGCCTAGTACATTGCCTCCTTTTTTGGAGGATTTTGGGGATGTTTTCTCTGAGGAGGGGTGTCAGGAGTTGCCTCCTCATCGCGTGTATGACTGCTCTATTAATCTCCTTCCTGATGCTAAGTTGCCTAAAGCTAGGTTGTATAATCTTTCTGGTCCTGAGAGGCAGGCTATGAAAGATTATATTTCTGAAAGTCTGGCCAAAGGGCATATTAGACCTTCATCTTCCCCAGTAGCCGCGGGGTTCTTCTTTGTGAAGAAGAAAGATGGAGGCCTAAGCCCTTGCTTGGATTTCCGCGAACTTAATCGGATTACTGTTCGAGATCCGTATCCACTCCCTCTTATTCCTGATCTCTTTAATCAAATTGTTGGCGCCAAATGGTTTTCTAAATTGGATCTCAGGGGGCGTATAATCTGATTAGGATAAAAGAGGGGGATGAGTGGAAAACGGCGTTTAACACGCCGGAGGGACATTATGAGAACCTAGTCATGCCTTTTGGTCTGACTACTGCACCAGCAGTATTCCAACATTTTGTTAATGACATTTTTCGTCACCTTGTGGGGCTGTTTGTGGTTGTATATTTGGACGACATTTTAATTTACTCGCCAGATCTTGTGTCTCATCAGGAGCATGTGAGACAGGTGTTGCAGATCTTGCGAGACAATAAACTATACGCCAAACTGGAGAAGTGTGTATTTGCCGTACAGGAACTTCAGTTTTTGGGTTTTTTGGTGTCAGCCTCCGGTTTCCGTATGGACCCTGAAAAGGTGAGAGCAGTGCTTGAATGGGATCAGCCAGGGGATCTTAAGGCTCTGCAGCGTTTTTTGGGGTTTGCTAACTACTACCGGAAATTTATTTGTAATTTCTCATCTGTCGTCAAACCTCTCACTGACATGACAATAAAAGGGACGGATTTTTCTAAATGGTCGGACAAAGCTTGCCAAGCCTTTTCCTCTTTGAAGAAATGTTTTGCTTCGGCACCCGTTCTCATCCAACCAGATGCATCTCAGCCGTTCATTGTGGAGGTGGATGCGTCTGACGTAGGGGTGGGTGCTATATTGTCCCAGGGTCCGTCCCCTGGTAAATGGCATCCGTGCGCTTTCTTTTCTAAGAAATTGTCGTCCGCCGAAAGGAATTATGATATCAGCAATAGGGAACTTTTGGCCATTAAGTTAGCTTTTGAAGAATGGCGTCACTTTTTGGAGGGGGCAGTCCACCCGGTTACCGTTATTACTGATCACAAGAACCTGTTGTATTTGGAATCCGCTAAGCGTCTGAATTCCAGACAAGCTCGATGGTCGTTGTTTTTTACCAGGTTTAATTTTGTCGTCACTTATCGCCCGGGGTCTAAGAATGTAAAGGCTGATGCCTTGTCTCGCAGTTTCCCAGGGGCCGGGAAAACGGATGACCCGAGTCCTATCCTTCAGGAGGGGGTGGTAGTGTCGGCTGTATTTTCTGAGCTTGAGGAAGAGGTGTTAGAGGCTCAGGGGGACGCCCCTGCAGGACCTCCAGGGAGACTGTTTGTCCCAAATCTGTTGAGACAAAAGGTTATTGAGGCACATCATAATTCTGCTCTAGCAGGACATCCAGGGAGTAAGGCTACTTTAGATCTCCTTTCTCACCGGTTTTGGTGGCCTAATGCTAATAAAGATGTTATAACTTTTGTCGCGTCATGTGGGGTGTGTGCTCACTCTAAAACCCCTCATACCCGTCCGTCTGGGACCCTTTTACCCTTGAAACTTCTGGAGCGTCCATGGACTCATTTATCTATGGACTTCATTACGGACCTTCCTCCGTCGTCAGGGAATACTGTCATACTGGTGGTTGTTGACAGGTTCAGTAAGATGGCACATTTCGTTGCTCTTCCTGCACTCCCTAATGCTAAAACTCTGGCGCAGGTGTTCATTAGGGAGATCGTTAGACTTTATGGGTTGCCTTCTGATGTGGTGTCAGATAGGGGGTCTCAGTTTGTGTCCAAATTTTGGAGGGCATTTTGTTTACGTCGGGGGATGCAATTGTCATTTTCCTCGGCTTTTCATCCGCAGACCAATGGTCAGACAGAGCGTCTGAATCAGAGCTTAGAGACATATCTCCGGTGTTTTGTCTCAGAGAACCAAGAGGACTGGTCTTCTTTCTTGCCTCTGGCAGAGTTCGCTCTTAACAACAGGCGGAGCGAGTCCACTGGTAAGTCCCCGTTTTTTGGGGCATATGGTTTCCATCCCCAGTTTTGTACTTTCAATGGGGGGGGCCCTTCTGGGGTTCCTGAGGAGGAGCGTTTCTCGTCGTCACTTGCTTCTGTGTGGAGAGGTGTATTGAATAATCTGAGTGCGATGGGGAACCGTTACAAACGTATGGCTGATAGGAGGAGAGTTTCTGGTCCAGATCTGAATGTGAACGATCTGGTATGGTTGTCTACCAGGAATATAAAACTTAAAGTGCCCTCCTGGAAACTGGGTCCCAGATTCATCGGGCCGTACAGGATCAGTTCCATAATTAATCCTGTGGCATTTCGTCTGGACCTCCCTCCTACGTTTAAAATTCATAATGTGTTCCACAAGTCATTACTTAAAAGGTATGTGGCACCAGTCATACCGTCACCTCTACCTCCTCCTCCTGTGTTGGTCAACGGTTTCTTGGAATTTCAAGTATCAAAGATCATTGACTCACGTCTGAATCGCCGGTCCCTTCAGTACTTGGTGCATTGGAAGGGGTATGGTCCAGAGGAGAGGACGTGGGTCCCTGCGTCTGATGTTAACGCAGATCGTTTGGTTCGGACCTTCCACAGAACTCACCCGGGCAGGCCTGGCCCTGAGGGTCCGGAGGCCCCTCGTAGAAGGGGGGGTACTGTCATGTGTGCATTGCCACGAAGATCGTCGCGGTTGCACATTTTGACTTCTCACAGCTGAGCTGCTGTTTCTTTGTGTTTGGCAGCTAGGGAGTTAATTCTGTCTGTGCTCGGTGCTGGGACTGGGTGCAGTTTCTCCCGGCTGCAATTGATTATTTGTTGATTGGTTTCCTTTAAATTCCTGGTTGTCTGCTTGGGGAGTTGCCAGTGAAACCTTCATGCAGACCACAGATAGGAATTAATCTGTATAGACTTTAGTTGTGAGCTCCTTAGTTGTTCTAAGCTCAACTTGGTTAGAGTTTATTTCCCAGACCATTTATGTTCCTTTGGTGTTTGAGTGTGTATGCAAGCGAGTGTTATCCTGTCTGTCTTATATGTCTAATCTGTGTATTTAGCTGAGATCAGCCCATATCCCTTTGGTGGTAGTCAGGATCCTTCTTAGGACTGATTACAGGGTTCAGGGTCTGATAGGAGACAGGGTTAGGTTGGAGACTTGGACCTCTGAACCATTATCAGTACCTCCAAGGTGAGGGATTAGTTAGGACCCCAGTTTAGGGTCAGGTTAGATCCCGGTCCACCTCTTTCCTGTTTCAGCTCATCAAGTCCTCAAGATTAATCCTGAGTTCAGCAGATATCGTGTCAGGTAAATCTATTCTATACTTACATGCTGATGTTGCTATACTAGTTGTTGTATAGAGTGTTGTTCCTGTATTAATAGTTTACTGACATTGTATACATATCATTAGACAGCGTGACAGAAGGTTATACTTCAGTGTTCTTGCCTTTTAAATAAAAGCATACAAGTAAATATAATAATCCAATGTTGATTAAGGGACGTGATGTACACCTGTAATATTGTGCAAACAATGCATGTAGGAATAGTCCTCTTCAACATTACTTATATTTGTGTCATTTTAAAAAATACATATTTAATTAGAAAGTTAACAGCCCATATCATAAAGGTCCTTCATGTAAACATGATAATCGCTAACAAAAATCATGCATTACCTTGGTAAAGTCAATAGTGCATAGTCACAATAGCAAAATATATACCTGTAAGTGGTGCTGAAAGAACGACAACTGATAGAATAGGTGAATGATATCTATTTATCAGACTGAATAGCGACACCTGTACAATGTCGATATAATACTGTACCTTAACAAAACAGCTGTGTCACACCTCACACTCGTTTTTCTTGTAGCTTGCTATGTAATAGGGCACATGCGTGTATGTTTCATCATAGGTGCATGTTTACTGAGTAAAGCAGTCATGACAACGCCTTTGTGTTGTCGGTACCCTTGCGATGATGAACGATGCGCACCGTGAATGTTAGTCTGCGTCATAAGACGTACAGACGCTCCAATACCCAACGCGTCACAGCAGGAAGCCAGTCTGTGCGTCCAAACAAAGGCACAACCATACATGCACGTAACCGTTTATAAAGCTATATAAAAAAAGGATGTAGTAGTAACGCACACTTTATTGAGGTACAGTATTACATCGCCATTCACCATCTGTGGCTATGCAGTCTCATATATATATATACCTTATCTATCCGTTGTCATGCTTGCAAGTCCACAGTCAGGCATAAATATCTGTTTTCACTCTGCACTATGCACTTTTTAAATTTTTTGTTTGTTAATATAAATGATTGGCACATATTATCAGTATTACATGATGGAAATTTTAGATATTTTTAAAAAATTTTTAGTGATATTATTCACCAAATGTAAAGTTTTATGAATGTCAAAGATAACTTGTAATGCTGATTATGTTTTTAAGTCAGCCATTTATTGTCTACACAATAAAAATGGTGTACATACTGTTACTTAGCCATCATTAATGGATTCTGATATGTACTTGTATGCTTTTATTTTAAACCGTATAGCAGATTATTTAACCTATTTTAATTGTGGTTTGCATTGCTTTTCAACATGTTAATGTATGCGTTTATGTTTGTAAATTATTAATTTACATATATTTTTTTAAGTAAAATCATCATCTTATGGTACTAAAGGTTATATTTCTCTTGTTTGGAGTATAGACATATTTAATTGACACGTAACAAGGAAAATACTTGATATAGTATTTAAACATCCTCCTTGACCCTGGGCTCTAACACCGCCAGTTGTTGCTCGGAAGTGCTGTTAGCACAGTCAACACTTGCTCCTGTGTTACTGGGGTTCAGTAATGTCAGCTGTTCCCCTGCTGTGTGTACGGCAAACAGTCCTGCTGCCTCCACCCTGTTGTCTTCTCATCCCTGGGCTCCAACATCGCCAGTTGTTGCTCGGAAGTGCTGTTAGCACAGTGAACACTTGCTCCTGTGTTACTGGGGTTCAGTAATGTCAGCTGTTCCCCTGCTGTGTGAACGCAAAAGTCCTGCTGCCTCCACATGTTTCTTCTCATCCTGGGCTCAACACCGCCAGTTGTTGCTCGGAAGTGCTGTTAGCACAGTCAACACTTGCTCCTGTGTTATGGGGTTCAGTAATGTCAGCTGTTCCCCTGCTGTGTGACGGCAAAAGTCTGCTGCCTCCACCATGTTCTTCTCATCCCTGGGCTCCAACACCGCCAGTTGTTGCTCGGAAGTGCTGTTAGCACAGTAACACTTGCTCCTGTGTTATGGGGTTCAGTAATGTCAGCTGTTCCCCTGCTGTGTGTACGGCAAAAGTCCTGCTGCCTCCACCATGTTTCTTCTCATCCTGGCTCAACACCGCCAGTTGTTGCTCGGAAGTGCTGTTAGCACAGTAACACTTGCTCCTGTGTTATGGGGTTCAGTAATGTAGCTGTTCCCCTGCTGTGTGACGCAAAAGTCCTGCTGCCTCCACCATGTTCTCTTCTCATCCCTGGGCTCCAACACCGCCGTTGTTGCTCGGAAGTGCTGTTAGCACAGTAACACTTGCTCCTGTGTTATGGGGTTCAGTAATGTCAGCTGTCCTGCTGTTGACGGCAAAAAGTCCTGCTGCCTCCACATGTTCCTTCTCATCCTGGGCTCAACACCGCCAGTTGTTGCTCGAAGTGCTGTTAGCACAGTAACACTGCTCCTGTGTTATGGGGTTCAGTAATGTCAGCTGTTCCCTGCTGTGTGACGGCAAAAAGTCCTCTGCCTCCACCATGTTCTCTTCTCATCCCTGGGCTCCAACACCGCCAGTTGTTGCTCGGAAGTGCTGTTAGCACAGTGAACACTTGCTCCTGTGTTATTGGGGTTCAGTAATGTCAGCTGTTCCCCTGCTGTGTGAACGGCAAAAAGTCCTGCTGCCTCCAACATGTTCTCTTCTCATCCCTGGGCTCCAACACCGCCAGTTGTTGCTCGGAAGTGCTGTTAGAACAGTCAACACTTGCTCCTGTGTTATTGGGGTTCAGTAATGTAAGCTGTTCCCCTGCTGTGTGAACGACAAAAAGTCCTGCTGCCTCCACCATGTTCTCTTCTCATCCCTGGGCTCCAACACCGCCAGTTGTTGCTCGGAAGTGCTGTTAGCACAGTAAACACTTGCTCCTGTGTTATTGGGGTTCAGTAATGTCAGCTGTTCCCCTGCTGTGTGAACGGCAAAAAGTCCTGCTGCCTCCACCAGTTCTCTTCTCATCCCTGGGCTCCAACACCGCCAGTTGTTGCTCGGAAGTGCTGTTAGCACAGTGAACACTTGCTCCTGTGTTACTGGGGTTCAGTAATGTCAGCTGTTCCCCTGCTGTGTGAACGGCAAAAAGTCCTGCTGCCTCCACCAGTTCTCTTCTCATCCCTGGGCTCCAACACCGCCAGTTGTTGCTCGGAAGTGCTGTTAGCACAGTAAACACTTGCTCCTGTGTTATTGGGGTTCAGTAATGTCAGCTGTTCCCCTGCTGTGTGAATGGCAAAAAGTCCTGCTGCCTCCACCATGTTCTCTTCTCATCCCTGGGCTACAACACCGCCAGTTGTTGCTCGGAAGTGCTGTTAGCACAGTCAACACTTGCTCCTGTGTTACTGGGGTTCAGTAATGTAAGCTGTTCCCCTGCTGTGTGAACGGCAAAAAGTCCTGCTGCCTCCACCATGATCTCTTCTCATCCCTGGGCTCCAACACCGCCAGTTGTTGCTCGGAAGTGCTGTTAGCACAGTGAACACTTGCTCCTGTGTTACTGAGGATCAGTAATGTCAGCTGTTCCCCTGCTGTGTGAACGGCAAAAAGTCCTGTTGCCTCCACCAACTTCTCTTCTCATCCCTGGGCTCCAACACCGCCAGTTGTTGCTCGGAAGTGCTGTTAGCACAGTCAACACTTGCTCCTGTGTTACTGGGGTTCAGTAATGTCAGCTGTTCCCCTGCTGTGTGTACGGCAAAAAGTCCTGCTGCCTCCACCATGTTCTCTTCTCATCCCTGGGCTCCAACACCGCCAGTTGTTGCTCGGAAGTGCTGTTAGCACAGTCAACACTTGCTCCTGTGTTACTGGGTTCAGTAATGTCAGCTGTTCCCCTGCTGTGTGAACGGCAAAAAGTCCTGCTGCCTCCACCATGTTCTCTTCTCATCCCTGGGCTCCAACACCGCCAGTTGTTGCTCGGAAGTGCTGTTAGCACAGTCAACACTTGCTCCTGTGTTACTGGGGTTCAGTAATGTCAGCTGTTCCCCTGCTGTGTGTACGGCAAAAAGTCCTGCTGCCTCCACCATGTTCTCTTCTCATCCCTGGGCTCCAACACCGCCAGTTGCTGCTCGGAAGTGCTGTTAGCACAGTCAACACTTGCTCCTGTGTTACTGGGGTTCAGTAATGTCAGCTGTTACCCTGCTGTGTGAACGGCAAAAAGTCCTTCTGCCTCCACCATGTTCTCTTCTCATCCCTGGGCTACAACACCGCCAGTTGTTGCTCGGAAGTGCTGTTAGCACAGTCAACACTTGCTCCTGTGTTACTGGGGTTCAGTACTGTCAGCTGTTCCCCTGCTGTGTGAACGGCAAAAAGTCCTGCTGCCTCCACCATGTTCTCTTCTCATCCCTGGGCTCCAACACCGCCAGTTGTTGCTCGGAAGTGCTGTTAGCACAGTGAACACTTGCTCCTGTGTTACTGGGGTTCAGTAATGTCAGCTGTTCCCCTGCTGTGTGTACGGCAAAAAGTCCTGCTGCCTCCACCATGTTCTCTTCTCATCCCTGGGCTCCAACACCGCCAGTTGTTGCTCGGAAGTGCTGTTAGCACAGTCAGCACTTGCTCCTGTGTTACTGGGGTTCAGTAATGTCAGCTGTTCCCCTGCTGTGTGAACGGCAAAAAGTCATGCTGCCTCCACCCTGTTGTCTTCTCATCCCTGGGCTTCAATACCGCCAGTTGTTGCTCGGAAGTGTCATTGGCACGGGTACTCACTCCTGCCCAGACTGGTTACAGCACGCCATCTGTTTCCTGTCAGTGTAAACGTCTCTTAGCCTCCAATAAGTTGTCCTGTCGTGTTGCGGTAGGGTTAGCCGACTCTATGGTGCTTGGAGTTTAGGTGCTTCCTATGTGTGCTGCGGGATATGCAAATAAAGGCTGTTTCCGTTGTGACAATAGGACAATCACCCACTGTAGTACTGTGGGATTCGGTAACTGCGGCCGGCTCGCGGCCTGTCAACTTAAATTTCCATGGGTACCTTCTGCTACCCGTCCGGGTTCCAGTACCGTCAGCTGGTTCTCCGCAGTGCCTTTGGCCTAGGTGCCTCCATCTCGGTATCCAAGTTCCAGCAACGTCTGCTGGTCCTTGGTAGTGCTTTGGAGCACAGGTACCTCCTGCTTAGTAACCGTGTCCCAGTAACATCAGCTGGTCCTCGGTTGTGCCATTGGCTCTTTTCCTTCTGCTGCCCCTCCGGGTTCCAGCACAGTCAGCTGGTCCTCGTTACTTGCATTGGCTCTTGTACCTTCTGCTACCCGTCCGGGTTCCAGTACCGTCAGCTGGTTCTCCGCAGTGCCTTTGGCCTAGGTGCCTCCATCTCGGTATCCGAGTTCCAGCAACGTCTGCTGGTCCTTGGTAGTGCTTTGGAGCACAGGTACCTCCTGCTTAGTAACCGTGTCCCAGTAACGTCAGCTGGTCCTCGGTTGTGCCATTGGCTCTTTTCCTTCTGCTGCCCCTCCGGGTTCCAGCACAGTCAGCTGGTCCTCGTTACTTGCATTGGCTCTTGTACCTTCTGCTACATTTACAAATTGAAGAATTTTTCAATGCTTTTTTGGGAAATCACTCTGGATCTCCAACAATGAAGACGACGACCCTAATGACCACCCCGAAGAAGATGACGACCACAAGGACGACGAGCATCAAGCCAACCAGCCTAAACACCATCACAAAGAAGAAATAAAAGATTACCAAACAGGACTAAGAAGGTTAAGACAAACTACAAGATACAGAACAAGAGACTTAAGAACAATAAGCAGAAGATCAAAAAGCAGAAGAACATGAAGTATAAGACCAAAATGAAGAGCAAAATATAGGCTCTAAATTATAAGCAGAAGAAGACTAAGCAGTGTATGGGGGTGAGTCCGTTCCTCCTCGTGGTGCCCCTGGAAAATGCCTGCTGCTGCAGGCTAAACTGAACACGGACAAATACTGTTGTAATTTAAATCTTTTGTGACAGCAAGAACGGAAGGATGAAAAATTCATACTTTGACAGATTACAAGTACAGGATTCTCTGTCACAAATAAGAATATGATGAAGAAGATGAAGTACAATATGAATAAGAATAATAGTTTAATAAGAAGAATATGAGTAATGTTAACAAAAAGATGAATAGCAAGAAGTTTAAGAAGAAGATAAAGAAGGTGAAGATGAAGAATAATTTGATGAAAAAGATGATGCTGCTGAAGATTATGAAGGAGAAAGTGTGTCAAAAGTTAAAAAGGTGAAGAGCATGGAAGTGTGGAAATATACATATTTGCCAAAATAGAAAAAACGTTAACAACATTGTCAATTTCTTCGTCAATCCGAACATCTTTAAAAAAAAAAATATTTATGCTATTCCATTTGATTGGGTTAAACATCTATGCCTTTAATGTCTCCTCAACCTTCCCCAATACATTCTACATTACTCTTTGTTGTTTTCCTTCATGTACAATTAACCAACAAGGCAAGAATGGGGTTTTTTTAATTCCGATATTTTGTTCCCATAGACTTACATTGGATTTCCGGTATCGGTATCGGGTATCGCCGATATTTTTGGGGTATCGGCGATACCATTCCGATTCCGATACTTTTGGATATCGGAAAGTATCGCTCAACTCTAGTCACTAGATGTTGCTAGTATAGAGGACACAAATGAATTTCCTTCAATGTTAGAAGGTGTGATACCGCATGATTTCTGGGCTTCAGATAAAACAGATGTGGGCAGATTAAGGGTGCAGCCAGTCATGGTCAAATTAAAGCCAGGTGCAATTCTGCCCCAACAGAGACAGTATCCTCTTAGTTCAGCTCAAGAGTCGGCTATAGCTCAGCAGGTACAGAAACTGGTACCAAGTGGTGTTTTAGTTAAGACCCAGTCCCCTTGTAACACCCCTCTGTTCCCAGTTAAAAAGAAAACAGCACCGGGGCAGCCAGCAGCGTACAGAATGGTCCATGATCTCCGGCTAGTGAACAAAGCTACAGAGCTCCTCACAACAGTTGTACCAAATCCTCACACCCTTCTGTCTCAGATCCCGGCTAGTGCTCTTTGTTTTTCAGTGATTGACTTGGCAAATGCATTTTTTAGTGTCCCATTGCACCCTGACTGCCAGTATTTGTTTGCTTTTACATTTCAAGGGAATCAGTATACATGGACCGTTTTGCCCCAGGGTGCCCAGAATTCACCCACTATGTATACTGCCAGTCTGCAAGAGATACTGGAAAGATGGAAAATGCCAAAAGTAGTTGTTCTGCAATATGTTGATGACTTACTGATTTGTGCCCCCTCCAGGAAACAGTGTCACGCTGCAACAATATCACTCATGTTGTTTCTGTACCAAGCTGGATGTAAAGCGTCGAAGGATAAACTCCAATTTTGTAAATCTTCAGTTATCTTTTTGGGACATTGCATTACACCAGGGGCGCGACATCTGACCAGCGCTCGCAAAGAAGCTGTACAGAATTTTCCTATTCCTGTTAATATTGCCCCTCTTAGGACATTTCTTGGACTGGTTTCCTACTGCAGACACTGGATACATGCTGTATCAATCCTCATGCAGTCTCTCTATGACTGTATCACCATTGTGCCTTTTAAACTAACTCCTGAAGGTATAGACTGTTTTTATTCTCTCAAAAACAGGATTGTGGCAGCTCCAGCGCTAGGAACCCCCAACTACGAACTACCATTTACCCTGTATCTCCACGAAAAGCAGGGACACGCGGCAGGAGTATTGACTCAGTTACATGATGACAATCAAAGGCCTGAAGCCTATTTCAGTGGAAGACTAGATGCAGTGGCTAGAGGTGTCCCGTCCTGTGTACGGGCAGTACATGCTGTAGGACTATTGCTCCACAAATCGTCAGACATTGTTCTTGATCACCCACTTACAGTACTTACACCTCATGATGTATATACCATACTGAACCAGGTGCAGCCGGCACATCTTTCAGCTGCACGTCACCTTCGATTGCAATGTGCACTTTTAATGCCTCCAAATGTTTCTTTGCAGAGATGTACCACACTTAATCTTGCCACGTTGTTACCTCTCTCGGATCTAAAGGAGGGGTCAGGTATGGTATTGTACAAATAAGATCCAAGAGAGGAGATTCCTCATGATTGTGTTCAGCTTATGGCACAGGAAACAGCAGGCCTACCCACAGTGTTTGAAACTGAAAGACTTAATGCTGATTTTGAATTTTTTGTAGATGGATCTCGCCACCAAGATGACTCAGGTACCTTCCACACTGGATATGACATCGTCTCCCTGAATGCAGTAATCAAAGCAGAACCAATGCTCCCACATCAGTCGGCCCAGGAGGCTGAACTTAAGGCTCTGACCGAGGCCTGTAAGATAGCTGAAGGTAGAATTGTTAACATCTACACAGATTCTAGATACGCATTCGGTATAGCTCATGATTTTGGTCCAATTTGGAAATCTAGAGGATTCCTGACGGCAGCAGGACATCCCATTAAAAATGCTGACGCAGTCCAGCAGTTAATTGATGCATTACAATTACCAAAAAAGGTAGCTGTCATAAAAGTTAAAGCACATACCAGACGCACTGATCAGGTGAGTAAAGGAAACGCAATGGCCGATGCAGCAGCAAAAACAGCAGCCAGTAGACCACTCCAAGGGGTAACGATGCACCAGGTAAGCGCTCCCAAAAATCCCTTTGTGTCGGAGGATGCCTTATCCCAGATGCAGGCTCAGGTGCACCAGGAGGAAGTAGAAAAGTGGGAAAAAGAAGGTGCATGTCTGAATGAAGCAAATGGGGTATGGGGAAGAGGGATGCGTCGATGCCTTCCAAGGGCGTTGTACCCTGCGGTCGCCCAGATGTTACATGGGCCAACCCACCAGTCCAAAACTGCTGTAATGAGCGTGATGCAGAAGCATTGGGTAGCACCAGGCTTTTCCACCTGTATAGAAGGTTTGATCCAGGGATGCATGGTATGTGCTACACATAATCAGGGAAGGGTAGTCAAGACACCACCCAAACACGCCCCTCGGCCCCTCTATCCTTTCCAGTGACTGCAGATTGATTATATTCAGCTGCCAAAATCAGGGTCATGGGAGTACGTGTTGGTCTGTATTGATTTATTCTCAGGTTGGCCGGAGGCTTTCCCGATTGCCAAGGCAAGAAGTTGCTTGCGGAGGTGGTGTGCAGGTATGGAGTACCAGAGGTGATCGAAAGTGACAGAGGTACACATTTCACAGGTGAAATAATGAATGAAGTCCTGACAGCTCTGGGAATTCAACAAGCTTTTCATACCCCATATCATCCACAAAGTAGTGGGAAAGTAGAAAGACTAAATGTGACACTGAAGTTAAAAATCCAAAAGGCCATGGCTGAAACAGGGAAATCTTGGCCTGAATGTTTACCATTAGCCCTATACTCAGTAAGGTACACTCCAAATAGGAAAACTGGACTTTCTCCGTATGAAGTACTATTTTCAAAGTGCCCAGCTTAGGATGTTTCTTTCCCCAAGCACTGGAAATGAGTAACCATGTATTAAGCTCATATGTAAGGGATTTGCATAAAAGACTTAAGAAAGTACATGATAATGTCTTCAGTTCTCTTCCAGATCCGAACCAGGATCCTGGGAGTCACAGCCTGCAGCCTGGAGACTGGGTAGTCATTAAAAGACACGTGAGAAAGAGTCTGGATCTGAGATTTGACGGACCTTTTCAAGTTCTACTGACGACAAGTACCGCAGTCAAGCTACAAGGCAAGGAAACTTGGATCCACGCATCGCATTGTAAGAAGATCCTTGGAGAGCCTCCAGAAGAGGAATGATGCTACTAATGACATTTGCTTGCATCCTTGCAGTAACGGATGCTTGGAACAGACTTAGCCGTGTAGATGGGGATGATAACAGGTTCATTAGACACCACTTAGCTTTAGTGGATGGACTGAAAGAACAAAACCAAACTGTTGCAAACTGTTGGATTTGTACACACGCGCCGGTGACATCCACCAGTCTACCATTTCTTGCAGTCCCAGTCTCATGGGAAGAAATTAACTCTTGGGGTAACTGTTCAGACACATTAAGCAACAATGCCACTCAAAAACTTTGGAACACCACGGTAGGAATACCGGTAGTGGGTTGGACTGATTTTCCATGGTGGCAGGGAAATCTAACAGGACAGATAATTCCAAGACTGTATCTATCTTTTAAAGGTGGGGCATGGGTACCCAGAAATAGAACTAGTATAACCTCTTTGGGAGAAATACCGACACAGGGGTTAAAGATAAGTTTTGGGTTCAATACTAGAGTTGAGTGATACTTTCCGATATCCAAAAGTATCGGATCGGAATGATATCGCCGATACACAAGAAATATCGGCGATACCCGATACCGATACCGGAAATCCAATGTAAGTCTATGGGAAAAAAATATCAGAATTAAAAAAAGCCCATTCTTGCCTTGTTGGTTAATTGTACATGAAGGAAAACAACAAAGAGTAATGTAGAATGTATTGGGAGAGGTTGAGGAGACATTAAAGGCATAGATATTTAACCCAATCAAATGGAATAGCATTAATATTTTTTTTTTAAAGATGTTCGCATTGAATAACAAATTGACAATGTTGTTAACCTTTTTTCTATTTTGGCAAATATGTATGTTTCACAACTTCCATGCTCTTCACCTTTTTAACTTTTGCCACACTTTCTCCTTCATAATCTTCAGCAGCATCATCTTTTTCATCAAATTATTCTTCATCTTCACCTTCTTTATCTTCTTCTTAAACTTATTGCTATTCATCTTTTTGTTAACATTACTCATATTGTTCTTATTAAACTATTCTTCTTCTTCATATTCTACTTCATCTTCATCATATTCTTATTTGTGACAGAGATTCCTGTACTTGTAATCTGTAAAAGTATGAATTTTTCATCCTTGCGTTCTTGCTGTCACAAAAGATTTAAATTACAACAGTATTTGTCCGTGTTCAGTTTAGCCTGCAGCAGCAGGCATTTTCCAGGGGCACCACGTGGAGGAACGGACTCACCCCCATACACTGCTTAGTCTTCTTCTGCTTATAATTTAGAGCATATATTTTGCTCTTCATTTTGGTCTTATACTTCATGTTCTTATGCTTTTTCATCTTCTGCTTATTGTTCTTCTGTCTCTTGTTCTGTATCTTGTAGTTTGTCTTAACCTTCTTTGTCCTGTTGGTGATCTTCTTCTGGGTAATCTTTTATTTCTTCTTTGTGATGGTGTTCAGGCTGGTTGGCTTCATGCTCGTCGTCCTTGTGGTCGTCATCTTCTTCGGGGTGGTCATCAGGGTCGTCATCTTCATTGTTGGAGATCCATAGTGATTACCCAACAAAACATTTAAAAAATATTCAATTTGTAAATGTAGCTGAAGGTACAAGAAGGCTGACTAACTTC
The DNA here is from genome assembly GCA_033576555.1 of Oophaga sylvatica. Lineage (NCBI taxonomy): Eukaryota > Metazoa > Chordata > Amphibia > Anura > Dendrobatidae > Oophaga > Oophaga sylvatica. Next base: position 29,304 of record JARQOD010005017.1, read on the forward strand.
CGAGAACCAGCTGACGTTACTGGAACCCGGACGGGTATCAGATGGTACAAGAGACAATGGAAGTAATGAGGACCAGCTGAGTGTGCTGGAACCCGGAGGGGCAGCAGAAGGAAAAGAGCCAATGGCACAACCGAGGACCAGCTGACGTTACTGGGACACGTTACTAAGCAGGAGGTACCTGTGCTCCAAAGCACTACCAAGGACCAGCAGACGTTGCTGGAACTCGGATACCGAGATGGAGGCACCTAGGCCAAAGGCACTGCGGAGAACCAGTTGACGGTACTGGAACCCGGACGGGTAGCAGAAGGCACCCATGAAAATGTAAGTTGACAGTCCGCAAGCCGTCCGCAGTTACCGAATCACACAGTCCTACAGTGGGTGCTTGTCCTATTGTCACAACGGAAACAGCCTTTATTTACATATCCCACAGCACACATAGGAATGACCTAAACTGCAGGCACCATATAGTTGGCTAACCAGAATGCAACATGACATGACAACTTATTGGAGGCTAATTGACGTTGACACTGCCAGGAAACAGCTGTCGTGCTGTAACCAGGCTGGGCAGGAGTCAGTACCCGTTCCAAGTACTTCCGAGCAACAACTGGCGGTGTTGGAGCCCACGGATGAGAAGAGAACAGGGTGGAGGCAGCAGGACTTTTTGCCTTACACACAGCAGGGGAACAGCTGACATTACTGAACCCCAGTAACACAGGAGCAAGTGTTGACTGTGCTAACAGCACTTCCAGGCAATACATTGGTTGCAAACACTATAGAAGTACACAAAGGGGCCTTTCACACCTAGTGAACAGTTGTGTGCAGTGTTCACTGCAGTCTCTGCGGAATAACCACACTTAGGCCTTATAACTTTTCAGACTTTCTTTATCAATCTACCAAGATGAAGAAGACAGGGAGTAAGGCACATGGTTGTGGCCGTGGAGTTTCAGCAGGGAGAGGACGTGTGGATTCTGTGGCTGCTGCCGCACCCAGTGACACAGCATCCACCAGTTTTCCCCGTGAATGTTCCTTTATGCGCACTTTTGTAGGAGGTCGGCGTACCCCCCTGCTGCGGGAAGAACAAATTGAAGCCGTTGTTGGTTGGATGGCAGCCAATGCATCGACTTCAATTGCTTCCACCTCCTCTCAGGACCACAGCACTGTTGAGCAACCATCTGTCTCTTCACCGCCTGCCAAATTGCCCAGGCAGTCAGAGAGTTCTGTACAGGAGCCAGCTGAGTCTCAGCTTCTGTTCTCAGAATCTGTTGGCTTGCAAACAGGGGCCCAGCCAAGCAGCATTCTGGAATGTGAAGAAGAAGGAGTATGCAGTGATGCACAACAGCTGTGTCTCTCTGAATCTGAAGAGGCCGGTGAGACAGTGCCAATGGTCAGCACACCGCAGAACGCATCTGATGATGATGAGACTCAGGTGCCAGTTTCTGTTGAGCATGGTGCTGGCCAGACCACCCAACAGCAGCAGGTGTTGGAAGAGGGTAGTGGAGATGATGAGGTCCAAGACCCAACATGGCGTGAGGAACAGGAACGTGGTGGGAGCAGCTCAGAGGAATAATAATAAAAATAATATTTATTTATATGGCGCCATCATATTCCGCAGCGCTTTACAGTTTAGCAGTTTCAGAACACAAGTCATAAGTAAGGACAAAGGCGGACAAAGACCAGGTCAAGGGTGTTACCATCCTTGTGTGTCTCAGAGCTTGAAAGCTGTGATAGGCCTAGAGAAGTGGTTAGTGATAGAAGGAAGATAGAGGAAGACATTGCCCCAACGGTACAAACAGGAGGGAGAGTTAGGCTGCAGACTCGGTTGCCTGTAGCCTCCATTTTGCCACCTGTTGGGAGCAGTTGTCTTCCAAAAGTCAAAATGTGCGCTCCCAGGACTTCCACTGCGTGGTCCTTTTTTGACACACTTGCAGATGATATTTGCTATGTCAAATGCAAACTGTGTAATCAAAAAGTAAAAAGAGGTAAAAGTGTCAGTAACCTCAATACCACTAATATGTGGAAACATGTGCGGACAAAGCACGTAGTTGAGTTACAAAGACACACTGGAGATGTAGGCCAACCTACAGCAGCACCTACATCTTCAGGTTGTGTTGAAGCCTCTTCATCGAGCTCACACACAGCTGGTTCTGCTTCCTCACAGGATCGCCATGGAAGAACCTCGGTCACTGTTGTCCAGAGACAAAGTGATATTCCACACACAGCAGCAAGTTCCCTGTCATCCTCACACTTCCAGACCACAAAACAGCCATCGGTAGCACAGGCATGGGATAAAAGACGGTGTAATGTAAGGAGTACAGTTCATATAGTGTCTTGTGCTTGGGTGCGATGAAAACACAGGAGTCACAGGTTTGATATAGAAGGTCTTGTATTACTTCATACAAGTGGCAATAATAGTCACACAGTTTGCAGATACAAAAGCAGGAGACACAGCAGGCCAGAGTAACTTAAGCTCAGCAATCACTCTCCACAACAGGTTCAGGATCTCTTCTCTGTTACCGTAAGTCCATGCAAACGTGGATTTATCAAATAGCAAGGTTCCAAAGTCCACGAGTGTTCCAAAGTTCCACAATAGGAAATAACTGGAGTACAAAGTCCAAGGCTTCCAGGAGTCAGGTCACAGGTTCACTGCAGGCTTGATTCTGAAGCACTGATTGCTCAGCTGTGGCTGCTTAAGAAGCAAGAGGAGAGAATCAGGGCGGGAACATGCAAGCTGGAAACTCCATATTGACTGAGGGCAAGATAGCTGCAGCAAGACAGAAAGTAAAATGGCTGACGGAAAAACTGAGTTTCAGGAACATGTACACAGAACCTTACAGACGGCCATACTCGGCAAACCATCCACGAGCACAGGCTCTGAATGCTGGCATTGCAAAACTCCTGTCCCTTGAAATGCTGTCATTCAGGCTGGTGGAGACTGACAGTTTCCGTAAATTAATATCATTGTCAGTCCCACAATACAATGTGCCAAGCCGATTTAATTTCAGCAGGCAAGCCGTCCCTGGTCTGCATAAGCATGTTGAGGGAAAAATTAAACATGCGCTAGTAAACGCCCTCAGTAGCAAGGTCCACCTGACGACCGATGCGTGGACCAGTACCCATTGTTATTATCTGCTACAAGCACTAAGGAAAGAAGGGAATTCTGTCCCTACAATAGAACTAAGCTGAATCCCTACGATGTAACGGGGAACCTGATCCTGCGACCAGACCCGCTAAAGTCCTCAGCTAGTCTGAACGAAGACCTATAGTTGCGAGGGAGGAATCCCTACAAGATCTAGGGACTGGGAGAAAAGGTGGACACCTCCTAACAGAAATTGTAGCAGGGATAATTTAACAGAAAGCAAAATACTTTGAGATCCGAAGATCAAGCAAAACTGACTGAGTAAGGCACCTAAGCACCCGGCTAGCTTAACAGTAGATAATACAATGAAGTCAAGCAAAGCCAGAAGGGCGGAGCCAGACAAAATAGGGAAAAATGTTCATGTGACCATCAAACTGAAACAAAACCTAACAAGAGGGTTCTAACACCCATGGCCAGGGACGATAACTTTCCCTCACTGTCCATTGGGTCAATGTTGTGGAGCCGGGTACTGATCTTGCGAGTGGTGCTGTACGTGTTCTGCCAACTCCAAGGATTGCAGGAATCAAGTCTGTACACATTGACTCCTCCTCCTACTCCAGTTCCTCAGAATCATCGCTGCAGGAGCCGTCACGGTCTACCTCCACATGGACCCGTGAACGCTTACCTGTTGCGACCGATATGAGCACAGCCGTGTCCAAACGTCAACAGGCCGTCCTGAAATTAATTTCCATGTGGAATCGAAGCCACACAGCGCAGGAGCTCTGGAATGCCATCAACCAGGAGAGCGACGTGTGGTTTTTGGCAGCGAATCTCCAGCCAGGCTTGGTAGTGTGTGACAATGACCGAAATCTGGTGGCAGCTCTGGGCCTTGGCAACCTCACTCACATACCATGTCTGTCACATGTGCTCAACTTGGTCGTGCAGAGTTTTTTGAGGGACTATCCGGATCTTGATGCACTGCTGCACAAGGTCCGCCTAGAGTGCGCTCACTTGCGACGTTCCAGCATGGCCAGATTGCTGATTGCAGGTCTGCAACGCAGATTTCGCCTTCCTGAACATCGCATCATATGTCACGTACCCACCAGGTGGAATTCGACGTTACATATGTTGGAGCGGTTGTGTGAGCAGCAACCAACAGTAATGGAGTATCAGCTGCATCAGGCGCAATCAACTCGCAATTTGCGCCGTTCACACTTCACCACTACTGACTGGGCCTCTATAATAATAATAATAATAATCTTTATTTATATAGCGCCAACATATTCCGCAGCGCTTTACAGTTTAACAGTTTCAGAACACAAGTCATAAGTAACAACGTTAACAATACAATAGTTAAAGCAATATAAGCCGCCCCTGCTCGTGACAGCTTACAATCTACAATGAGGTGGGGGAGATACAAAGTACAGGTGTTTATATACAATGGTGTATTTACAATGATGGTCCAGCCATTTTGAGGGAGTGATGGATGGATGGAGATAGTGAATGGGCTACACACACAGACTTACACATAGAATGACTTTGATTAGTGAATGTGATAGGCGGCTCTGAACAAATGTCTTTTGAGGGAGCGCCTGAAACCATGCTAATTGCAGATAGTCCTAATTTCTTGGGGTAGAGCATTCCAGAGGATTGGCGCAGCACGGGAAAAGTCTTGTATTCGGGAGTGGGAGGTACGGATTAGTGCAGAGGTTAGTCGAAGGTCGTTTGCAGAGCGCAGCAGTCGGTTAGGCCGATAGATATAAATGAGGGAGGAGATGTAGGGGGGTGCTGCACTGTGGAGAGCTTTGTGGGTGACAACCAGTACTTTGAATTGGATACTACAGTCATGGCGAAAAGTTTTGAGAATGACACAAATATTAATTTTTACAAAGTCTACTGCTTCACTTTTTCTAATGGCAATTTGCATATACTCCAGAATGTTATAAAGAGTGATCAGCTTAACAGCAATTACTTGCAAAGTCAATATTTGGCTAGAAAATGAACTTTATCCCCAAAACACATTTCAACATCATTGCAGCCCTGCCTTGAAAGGACCAGCTAACCTCTTTTCAGTGATTTCTCCATTAACACAGGTGTGGGTGTTGATGAGGACATGGCTGGAGATCAATCTGTCATGATTAAGTAAGAATGACACCACTGGACACTTTAAAAGGAGGCTGGTGCTTGGCATCATTGTTTCTCTTCTGTTAACCATGGTTATCTCTAAAGAAACACGTGCACTCATCATTGCAATGCACAAAAATGGCCTAACAGGGAAGAGTATCGCAGCTAGAAAGATTGCACCTCAGTCAACAATCTATCGCATTATTAAGAACTTCAAGGAGAGAGGTTCCATTGTTGCCAAAAAGGCTTCAGGGCGCCCAAGAAAAACCAGCAAGTGCCAGGACCGTCTCTTAAAAGTGTTTCAGCTGTGGGATCGGGCTACCAGCAGTGCAGAGCTTGCTCAGGAATGGCAGCAGGCAGGTGTGAGTGCATCTGCACGCACTGTGAGGCGGAGACTCTTGGAGCAAGGCCTGGTCTCAAGGAGGGCAGCAAAGAAGCCACTTCTCTCCAGAAAAAACATCATGGACAGACTGATATTCTGCAAAAGGTACAGGCAGTGGACTGCTGAGGACTGGGGTAAAGTTATTTTCTCTGATGAATCCCCTTTTCAATTGTTTGGGACATCAGGAAAACGCCTCATTCGGAGAAGACAAGGTGAGCGCTACCACCAGTCTTGTCTCATGTCAACTGTTAAGCATCCTGAAACCATTCATGTGTGGGGTTGCTTCTCAGCCAAGGGAATCGGCTCTCTCACAGTCTTGCCTAAAAACACAGCCATGATTAAAGAATGGTACCAGAATGTCCTCCAAGAGCAACTTCTCCCAACCCTCCAAGAGCAGTTTGGCGATCAACAATGCCTTTTCCAGCATGATGGAGCACCTTGCCATAAAGCAAAGGTGATAACTAAATGGCTCAGGAAACAAAACATAGAGATTTTGGGTCCATGGCCTGGAAACTCCCCAGATCTTAATCCCATTGAGAACTTGCGGTCAATCATCAAGAGACGGGTGGACAAACAAAAACCTAAACATTCTGACAAAATGAAAGCATTGATTGTGCAAGAATGGACTGCTATCAGTAAGAATTAGGTCCAGAAGTTGATTGAGAGCATGCCAGGGAGAATTGCAGAGGTCCTGAAGAAGAAGGGTCAACACTGCAAATATTGACTTGCTGCATTAACTCATTCTAACTGTCAATATAAGCTTTTGTTACTCATATGTTTGCAATTATTATATTTCTGTCTGTGATAAAAACATCTGTCAAACACACATAAAAACCAGAGGGCAGCAGATCATGTGAAAATATAATATTTGTGTCATTCTCAAAACTTTTGGCCATGACTGTATAATGAATGGGCAGCCAGTGTAAGGACTGGCGAAGGACTCTATGAAGGACATCTGCCACGTTTTGCGTGCGTTTGATGAGTCAACGCGGATGGCGAGTGCAGATGATGCACTAGTCAGCCTGACTGTCCCCCTTATCTGCCTGCTTCAAAAAAACAATGCAAGCACTAAGGGATGAGGTTTTGGAAGAGGTGGAGGATGAGGAGTCACAAATTCCATCACCTTCTGGACAGTCAGCGCAACATGGTTCCTCACAAAGGGCTGGGCAGGGCTCACTTTGTGAGGAGGATGAGGAGGAGTCAATGGAGGAGGAAGACATCGCTCCAGAGGGAGGTACACAACGCTCTAGTCAGTATGTATAGCGAGGGTGGGGTGATGCAGAGCAGGCAGAGATGACGCCTCTTGCAGGGGACAGCGTTTCTTGGCCAGTTGTGAGTCTGCAGCACATGGTTGATTTCATGCTGCAGTGCCTGAGAAACGACCGCCGCATCGCCCACATTCTCACCACGTCTGATTATTGGGTGTCCACCCTCCTAGACCCTCGCTACCGGGACAACTTACAAAGCCTCATCACACCGTTGAACCGGGAGCGTAAAATGCGGGAGTACCAAGACACACTGGTGCAATCCATAATGTTCTCCATTCCAGCCGATAGCACTGCTGCTACTACTGCTTTACAAAGCAGCTCTGTGCGTCGAGGCAGTGGAGACAGCTCTGCAACAAGAGGGAGCACAAGCAGCACCTCTGCACAGGGCAAGATGTTATGATTTGGTAGCTGAGGAGAGCAGGCAAAAAAGGCAATACACCAGAGAGGTTGGAATCTATGGGATTGCAGTACCCTGACTAACCACCACAACTAAAGGCAGCCGTGGAGCGTACCTACGTTGGTCCTAGACGCCTCGTCACAGCCTGAGAAGCTAACTACACCTAAAGATAGAAAGAGGAAAGCTATCTGCCCCGGAGCAGATCCACAAAGAACATAGAAAGCCCCCAAACATGTAATGGCGGTTACACAAGAAGAAATACTGACACAGACAGAAAATTGTATGAGCAAATGTTGGGGCCCAAACTTCATAAATAGAAAAGGATAGGAAGGGCACTTTCTGCAATCACAAAAAAACACTGAAAAGTACCAACTCTACTAATTACAAAAACACCTGAGATCACACGACCTCTACCACCTTAATTAGTTCTCTGGTGTAACAAAAACTAAACAGCAGCCACAGAAAAAACTGGAAAAGGAAAATGAACAAACAACAGTGGCTGAACTAAACTGAGAGGAGCACAAACCCCCAAGGGGACCCGGCAGACCCCCACAGAAGTGCAGGACAATATGCCAAAAAAAAACAACAAAAAAAAAAAAATAAGAAAATGTCTTATCTGTTAGCAAAAAATGCAGGCACGAAACAGCAAGCTACAAAGTGTACAGGAATCAAAGATGAGACCAGAACAATTGATCACCGTCAACCCTGATGAGAGGGAACCTCCCTTATATAAGACCAGTCAGTAACACCTGATCTCCAATCTTCACAATCTTCATTGGATAGTTCAGTACTGTTTGTAACCACCAGAGGGAGCTTCTGCTCAGAATTCATTTCTATCACATTCACAACAGCAAGACGAGTATGTTCCAAATGTGGCGAAGTTTTGTGGCAGCGCCACCAATGTCTACACCATCCGAGACGGCTCCACTCAGCAGGAGGCAAAGTTTCCGTAAGATGGTGACAGACTACATGTCTTGGCCTCTCAGTGTACTCCCAGATGGCTCTTCCCCATTCAAGTTTTGGGTCTCTAAGCTGGATACATGGCCAGAGCTTAGCCAGTATGCATTGGAGGTGCTGGCTTGCCCAGCTGCCAGTGTATTATCGGAGCGCTTCTTTAGTGCTGCAGGTGGTGTACTAACAGACCGTAGCATGCGACTATCCTCCGTTAATGTAGACCGGTTTAGTTTTCTGAAAATGAACAAGGCATGGATCTCGCATGAATTTGCCTGTCCGGTTTCAGATTAAATAACTGGTTGGCAACGTTATCCATGTCTCCTGTTATGTTCATCTTTCTACCACCTGAACTCTACTCCCTGGGCTACAACACTGCCAGTTGCTGCTCACAAGTGTTGGATGCACAGATCAAAAAAATCGCTGATGTGTTTGTGGGGTTCAGTAACGCCTGCTGTTCCCCTGCTGTGTGTCCGGCAAAAATGACTGCTAGCTAGCTACACATGTTGAAAAAAACATGACATGTTAAAGTGCCTACTGCTACACATAGATAAGAGGCTACACCCTTATTTCTAAACTGTAAACAAGTGAAACGTCACCTTTAAAACCATAAAATTATTAGTCTTTGTCACAAATCTGTAACAAAATAATTGTGACATATTACTGCAGATATCCACATGTGGAACACAAATGCTAACACAAAAGCCTACTTATGCTATAGGGTACTGATGGTGAACCTTGTCACTCCATAACTTAGACAAATCGAACTCACATCATGCCTCAAATGCTGCAATGTTGGAAGTGCATAATGTGGGTTGAACTTTGACAACAGCTGCAGTGCGAAGGTTAGCCTTCAGTGTTCTTGGCTTTTAAATAAAAGCATACAAGTAAATTTAATAATCCATTGTTGATTAAGGGACGTGATGTACACCTGTAATATTGTGGAAACAATGGATGTAGGACTAGTCCTCTTGAACATTACTTATATTTGTGTCATTTGAAAAAATACATATTTAAATACAAATTTAACAACCCATATCATAAAGGTCCATCATGTAAAAATGAGAATCGGTAACAAAAATCATGCATTACCTTGTTAAACTCAATAGTGCATAGTCACAATAGCTAAATATATACCTGCAAGTGGTGCTGAAACAACGACAACTGATAGAAAAGGTGAATGATATCTAGTTATCAGACTGAATAGCGACACCTGTACAATGTCGATATAATACTGTACCTTAACAAAAAGGCTGTTTGCAACCAATGTATTGTATACGGATGGAAGCGCGTCACACTAATAGATCTGAGTTATTTGAAATAGAATGGAGCAGCACCAATTAGAGAAGAATGTCAAGGATGAGGCAGTGAGACACGCTCAGCAGAGTACAAGCAGCAGTGTTTGAATAACTAACTGGAGCGGGATCTGCACTCCAAAAATGAGAACCTCTGACTACAGTAAACAATGCACACAACTGTTCAGTAGCTGTGGAAGGCCCGTTTGTGTACTTCTATATTGTTTGCAACCAATGTATTGGATAATGATGGAAGCACGTCACACTAATAGATTTGAATTATTTGAAATATAATGTAGCAGCAACAATTAGAGAAAAATGTAAAGGATGAGGCAGTGAGACACGCTCAGCAGAGTACAAGCAGCAGTGTTTGAAGAAATAACTTGAGCGGGATCAGAATTCAAAAATTGAAACCCTCAGACTACAGTAAACAATGCACACAACTGTTCAGCAGCTGTGAAAGGCCCGTTTGTGTACTTCTATATTGTTTGCAACCAATGTATTGGATAATGATGGAAGCACGTCACACTAATAGATTTGAATTATTTGAAATATAATGTAGCAGCAACAATTAGAGAAAAATGTAAAGGATGAGGCAGTGAGACACGCTCAGCAGAGTACAAGCAGCGGTGGTTGAAGAAATAACTTGAGCGGGATCAGAATTCAAAAATTGAAACCCTCAGACTACAGTAAACAATGCACACAACTGTTCAGCAGCTGTGAAAGGCCCGTTTGTGTACTTCTATATTGTTTGCAACCAATGTATTGGATAATGATGGAAGCACGTCACACTAATAGATTTGAATTATTTGAAATATAATGTAGCAGCAACAATTAGAGAAAAATGTAAAGGATGAGGCAGTGAGACACGCTCAGCAGAGTACAAGCAGCGGTGGTTGAAGAAATAACTTGAGCGGGATCAGAATTCAAAAATTTAAACCCTCAGACTACAGTAGACAATGCACACAACTGTTCAGCAGCTGTGAAAGGCCCGTTTGTGTACTTCTATATTGTTTGCAACCAATGTATTGGATAATGATGGAAGCACGTCCACTAATAGATTTTAATTATTTGAAATATAATGTAGCAGCAACAATTAGAGAAAAATGTAAAGGATGAGGCAGTGAGACACGCTCAGCAGAGTACAAGCAGCGGTGGTTGAAGAAATAACTTGAGCGGGATCAGAATTCAAAAATTGAAACCCTCTGACTACAGTAAACAATGCACACAACTGTTCAGCAGCTGTGAAAGGCCCGTTTGTGTACTTCTATATTGTTTGCAACCAATGTATTGGATAATGATGGAATCACGTCACACTAATAGATTTGAATTATTTGAAATATAATGTAGCAGCAACAATTACAGAAAACTGTCAATGATGAGGCATTGAGACACGCTCAGCAGAGTACAAGCAGCAGTGGTTGAAGAACTAAATGGAGCGGGATCTGCACTCAAATAAAAAAACCTCACAGACTACAGTGAACACTGCACACAACTGTTCACTATCTCTGAAAGGCTCCTTTGTGGACTTCTATACTGTTTGCAACCAATGTATTGGATACGGATGGAAGCACGTCACACTAATAGATTTGATTTTTTTTAAATAGAATGTAGCAGCAACAATTTGAGAAAAATGTAAAGGATGAGGCAGTGAGACACGCTCAGCAGAGTACAAGCAGCAGTGGTTGAAGAACTAAATGGAGCGGGATCTGCACTCAAAAAAAAAAACCTCACAGACTACAGTGAACACTGCACACAACTGTTCACTATCTCTGAAAGGCTCCTTTGTGGACTTCTATACTGTTTGCAACCAATGTATTGTATACGGATGGAAGCACGTCACACTAATAGATTTGATTTTTTTTAAATAGAATGTAGCAGCAACAATTTGAGAAAAAATGTAAAGGATGAGGCAGTGAGACACGCTCAGCAGAGTACAAGCAGCAGTGGTTGAAGAACTAAATGGAGCGGGATCTGCACTCAAAAAAAAAAAAAACCTCACAGACTACAGTGAACACTGCACACAACTGTTCACTATCTCTGAAAGGCTCCTTTGTGGACTTCTATACTGTTTGCAACCAATGTATTGGATACGGATGGAAGCACGTCACAATAATAGATTTGATTTTTTTTAAATAGAATGTAGCAGCAACAATTTGAGAAAAATGTAAAGGATGAGGCAGTGAGTCACGCTCAGCAGAGTACAAGCAGCAGTGGTTGAAGAACTAAATGGAGCGGGATCTGCACTCAAAAAAATAAAACCTCACAGACTACAGTGAACACTGCACACAACTGTTCACTACCTCTGAAAGGCTCCTTTGTGGACTTCTATACTGTTTGCAACCAATGTATTGGATACGGATGGAAGCACGTCACACTAATAAATTTGATTTTTTTAAATAGAATGAAGCAGCAACAATTTGAGAAAAATGTAAAGGATGAGGCAGTGAGACATGCTCAGCAGAGTACAAGCAGCAGTGGTTGAAGAACTAAATGGAGCGGGATCTGCACTTAAAAAAAAAAAAACTCACAGACTACAGTGAACACTGCACACAACTGTTCACTATCTCTGAAAGGCTCCTTTGTGGACTTCTATACTGTTTGCAACCAATGTATTGGATACGGATGGAAGCACGTCACACTAATAGATTTGATTTTTTTTAAATAGAATGTAGCAGCAACAATTTGAGAAAAATGTAAAGGATGAGGCAGTGAGACACGCTCAGCAGAGTACAAGCAGCAGTGGTTGAAGAACTAAATGGAGCGGGATCTGCACTCAAAAAAAAAAAAAAACTCACAGACTACAGTGAACACTGCACACAACTGTTCACTATCTGTGAAAGGCTCCTTTCTGTACTTCTATAGTGTTTGCAACCAATGTATTGTATACGGATGGAAGCGCGTCACACTATAATTTCAATTGAATGAAGCAGCAAGAATTACACTAAAGAAAAAAAAAAGAGTCTATGAGTGACACGTGCAGATGCCTACAAACAGCGTTGGATGCAGAGCAAACCACAGCGTCACCTGCACTCTCACACACACACCTTGCACAGAGCTGTTAAAACAACACTGCAAGGCAAAAGGAAGCTTTACACAGCGGTTGGTAAACTAGCCTGCCTAGAGCACAGTACACAAAATCGCAATCTCTAACTGTCCCTCAGAGTCAGCACATCAGCGTTCTGTCCCTAACTGAATTCACAGCACAGTGACGCTAAAATGGCGGCGGCGCCTTTTATAGTGCATTCTGACATTCTGACCGTGTTCTGACTACCTGTTTGTATTTGCCCATTTGCTTCTGATATTCTGCTTATGATCTATGGACTGTGTTCAGACTACCCATTTGATATTGTCCCTTAAATCTGATATTCTGTTGCTTATCTTTGGACTATCTTCTGATTACAAGCTTAATATTGCCCCTTTGATTATCCGACATCTCTCTGGTATTCTGACCCTGACTAGTGACCCGACTTACGACTTTGTATTTTCCCTTGGTTTACTACATGCTCTTTTGGTATTGATCCCTGAATGTCTGACTTCGTTGACTCACGGCCTGACTGTGGGTTGTGACTAGTGTCACATTTTGACTGGCTTCAGAAGTCCTTTTTTTTCTCTCCATCAATGGATCCCTTTCATGCACTCTGTGATCAGGTGGCGAATCTAACCCATATGGTTCAGGATCAGGCAAGGGAACACAAAAGACTAGAAAACTCACAGTCCCAGCTTCAGAGTCAGGTTTCTAGAACTATGGATGCTTCCCAGAGCTCTCCACCATCGACTGCAGTAATGACTCCTTTACCTTCTGACGTGCAGTTGGTCTCTCTTGAACCTGTAGTGGCACTTCCTGACAAATTTTCGGGGAGAAGGATCAGTTTAGGGTGTTTATGGAGAGCTGCAATTTATTTTTTACCTTACAACCTTGGTCTTTAAGGGATGAGTCCCAGCAGGTGGGAATAATCATGTCCCTATTGCAAGGGGGTCCTTAGACTTGGGCATTCTCTTTTGTCAGCACTAGCCCCAGAACAGTCTTCCGTTAATGCCTTTTTGACGCCTTATGGATGATTTATGATGAACCTGACAGGAATCAGGTCACAGAAGATAAGATCATGAACCTGACACAGGGGGGCCGCACCGCAGAGGACTATAACTCCGAGTTCCGGCAATGGTCCTCTGAGGTTTTGTGGAATGATGCAGCTCTCAGGTGTCAGTTTCACCGTGGCCTTTTGGATACTCTAAAGGATGCTCTGGCTTTGCATACTCCACCCTGTTCCCTGGTTGAGGCGATGACCCAGGCTATTCGAATGGATCACCGAATTCGTGAGAGACGTGGTGAATGACATGGGGTTTCTGTCATCCTGCCCGAGTCTGTTTACTTGCCAGAGACGGAACCAATGGAAGTTGGAACAGCTCGCTCTTGAGTTGTGGAAAGAAGCCATCAGTGTGATCTTGGACTCTGCCTTTATTGTGGTCGCGCTGGACATTTCCTCAAAGACTGCTCGATACACTCTCAAGCGAGCAAGCCGTCGGGAAAACATCTAAGTCTGGGTGATATTCAAGGAGGTCACCCAGACTTCCATGTACCCTTTTACTCCTAAGATAAAGTATTGCTGAATGTGGAACTTTGTTTTCAGAATCTGTGGCTATCTGCTCTTGCTTTCATTGATTGTGGATCTGCCGCCAATTTCATTGATTCTGGACTAGTTCTTAAATTAGGATTAGGGACAGTTAGATTGCAAAGACCTATTCAGATTGTTACTATTGAGAAAACACCAATACTCCAGAATTTTGTCCAGCTAGTAACGGTGAAATTCACACTTAGAGTGGGAACTCTTCACTCTGAGTCCATCTCCTGCTATGTGTTGGATAATTTACCTGTTGGGTTGGTGCTGGGATTTCCATGGCTGCATATCCACAATCCTGTAATTGATTGTTGTCGGAGGGATACTGTTAAATGGATTTCCTACTGTCATCAGAAATGTCTTAGCTCTATGAAAATTTGCTCTGCTAGTCTGGAGGGTCTGCCGGCTTACCTGACAGACTTTGGAGATGTGTTCTCAGAGAAAGAGGCTGAGATACTACCGCCCCATCGTCCGTATGATTGAGCTATAAATCTTTTCCCTAACACCAAATTGCCTAAAGCTCGGCTGTATAATTTGTCAGGACCTGAATGGACCGCCATGAAAGAATATGTAAGTGAAAGTTTATGGAAGGGTCATATCCGTAATTCCTCATCATTTATAGCTGCGGGGTTCTTTTTTGTGAAAAAGAAAGATGGTGACCTCCGTCCTTGCCTCGATTTCCGTGAACTTAACAAAATTTTGGTTAAGAATACTTACCCACTTCCATTTATCCCCGACCTATATAATCAGCTTACGGGGGTGAAATGGTTTTCTAAGCTTGACCTTAGAGGGGCATATAATCTGATATGTATCCGGGAGGGTGATGAGTGGAAAACGGCATTTTTAACTTCAGAGGGTTTATTTGAAAATCTTGTCATGCCTTTTGATTTAAACAATGCACCTGCAGTCTTTCAGAACTTTAAGAATGACATTTTCTCTGATATTATTTGAAGGTTTATTGTGGTACACCTGGATGACACTCTCATTTTTTCACCTGATCTGAATTCTCACTATGAGCACGTTCGATTTGTTTTACAGAAACTCAGGGAAAATTCTTTGTTTGCTAAATTGGAAAAATGCACTTTTTCTGTTCAGGAAATATCGTTCCTGGAGTTTATTGTGTCAGATGAAGGATTTAAGATGGACCCTGGGAAAGTGCAGGCAATAATTGATTGGGTTCAACCTCGTGATCTGAAAGCATTGCAATGATTCTTAGGGTTCGCTAACTACTACAGAAAGTTTATTACGGGTTTTTCTCAGATCGTGAAACCCCTTACTGAGCTCACATGAAAGGGGGCGGATCTTAAGGTTTGGTCGTTGGATGCTGTTGGCTCCTTTAATAAATTAAAGGAGTGTTTTATGTCCGCTTCAGTTTTGATTCAACCTGATTTCCAGAAACCATTCATCGTAGAAGTGGATGCCTCAGATGTTGGGGTAGGAGCTGTTTTGTCTCAAGATTCCAAAACTCTTACCAACTTGCGTCCATGTGCATTTTTCTCCAGGAAATTTTTGTCTGCTGAATGGAATTATGATGTGGGGAATAGCGAGCTGCTAGCTGTCAAGTTAGTTTTTGAAGAATGGAGACATTTTTTTGAGGGAGCTATTCATCCTGTTACTGTGGTAACAGATCATAAAAATTTAGTTTGTATGGAATCTGCTAAACGTTTAACCCCTAAACAGGCCCGATGGTCCTTATTTTTCTCTAGATTCAATTTTTCCATCATGTTCAGACCGGGGTCTAAGAATGTTAGGGCTGAAGCTTTGTCACGCAGCCTGGATTCCGTTTCTCCTCCAGAACCTCCATTCTCTATTCTTCCTCTAGGAATTGTGATTTCTATAGTAACTTCAGAATTGGAAGCTGAAATTCGTGAGGTTCAGTCACTGGCCCCATCCGCTACTCCTGAACTTAAATTATTTGTGCCTGTGTTTCTTAGATTACATCTATTGCAGGAATTTCATGACCTCGTCTTAAGTGGTCACCCGGAAGTCACTGTTACACAGAAATCTGTTGCTAGACTCTTTTGGTGGCCATCCATGCTTAATAATATTAAGGAATTTGTATCCGCTTGTGAGATTTGCGCACGTGCTAAAGCTTATCAGAACCGTCCAGCTGGGGAATTGGCTCCATTGTCTATTCTGGAAAGACCATGGACTCATTTGTCCATGGACTTCATTACAGATTTGCCTTTATCTGGTGGTAAAATAGTTGAGTGGTGGTTGACCAATTCAGTAAACAAGCTCACTTTGTTCCATTATCTAGGTTGCCTAATGTAAGGTTCTTTGTCTCTGTTGACATGTTCCTTGAAACTCAGTTTTCCGTCGGCCATTTTGCTTTCTGTCTTTCTGCAGCTCTTGCCCTCAGTTAATATGGAGTTTCCAGTTTTCATGTTCCCGCCCTGATTCTTCCCTCTTGCTTCTTAAGCAGCCTCAGCTGAACAATCAGTGCTCCTGAATCAAGCCTCAGTCAGTCTGTGACCTGACTCCTGGAAGCCTTGGACTTGTACTCCAGCTATTCCCTACTGAGGAACCTTGGAACACTTTTGGACTCTGTAAACCTGCTGTTTGGTGAATCCATGTTTGCAGAGGAATTACGGTACAGAGAAGAGATCCTGAACCTGCTTTGGAGATTTATTGTAGTGCTTGAAGTTACTCTGGCCTGCTGTGTCTCCTGTCGCTGTTCCTGCAAACTGTGTGAACTTTTCAGCATGCTTGTATGAAGTAATACAAGTCATTTCATTTCAACCTATGTCTCCTGTGTTTTCCTCGCACCCAAGCACAAGACGCTATAGGAACTGTACACTATACATGACAAGATTCAGGAGCCAATGTTTAGTGTCTGCTGGGTCTGGGAAAGCCGTGTCTGCTGTGACTGTGGATATCAGATGTCCGTTTAATACCTTATGTGATGACAGTGGTTGTGACTTCTCACAACCATTCTAGGTGAGCGCATTCCCTTAAAATTTTACTCTGGAGTGTTACCACAGGTAAACACTATTGTTTTTTTTTTTTTTTCCTTTCCTCTTCTCCTTCCAGCACTTCTGCCTTAAAAGATCTGGAAGATGGAGGCCCGCATAAAGGAACTTTGCGGAGTGACTGATACAATCCTTTCAGATGTACAGACTTTAAAAACCCGTTTTGCATGCCTACAGGACCTCACTAATCATAATTTGCAAGTGTTTGGACAGACTACCCAGGAATTGCGAGCCAGGATTGAGGCTCTAGAGGAACGAGCCCAGGCTCCTGCCATAACCCCGAGTTCTGGGATCCCCAAATTACCTCCTTTTCGTTTTGGCGGTGAACGTGAGAAATTCAGGGGATTTATTAATCAATGCAATTTATTTTTCTCTGCACATGCTTCACAATTTCCCACTGAACGATCCAAAGTGCTTACTATAATCATGTTGCTTACCAATAAGGCTTTGATGTGGGCAAACCCTCTGATTGAGACTGAGGATGATTGTTTGAATCACCTTGATGCTTTTATTTCAGCCATGGGGCAGGTGTTTGATGACCCCAATGGAGGTGCAACAGCTGAAGCAGCCATGTTAACTTTGCGCCAAGGTAAGCGTTCAGTAGCCGAATATGCCCTGGATTTCAGGAGATGGGCTCTTGATACCACTTGGGACACTTCCGCTAAAAAATCTATTTTTCGGAAAGGGTTGTCTCCACTGATTAAGGATGAACTTGCTCGTGCCGACCCTCCCACTGCGTTAGGTGACTTTATTAACTATTGTATCCGTATTGATGCTCGTCTGACTAAACGCAGACAAGAGAGATGGTTCGAAAATAATCGCACTAACCTTTTACTACCTCCCTCCTCAGCTAAGGAACCTTTGAGTAGGATCACAAGGGAACCAGAACCTGAACCCATGCAGTTGGACTCTTTACAAAGACGGGTTAGTGATGCACGCAAAGAACATCGTATAAAGGAAAATCTATGTTTCTACTGTGGTAAGTCAGGGCACTTCATTATAAACTGCCCCAGCCGTTCTCGTAAGACTACTGCAGCAGTCATTCACTGTGAGTGTTGCGAGAGGAGCTCTGTCATGTCCGAGCCTCAGGCTCCAGAGAGATCTGCTGCAAGAGATCTTGATTTCTCGGACTTAAACTCTGTTAGTTCTGGGGACGATGACGGTATAAACGCTGCAATTTTTCAAGTTTCCTCAGCGGTGTCCCAGCTGAGTTGTAAAAGAAACAATTCTCATTGCTTCCTTTCCATCAAACTCTGGGTTGACTCAGTCTGGGTGTCTAGCTCTGCTATGATCGACTCAGGAGCAAGTGGAAATTTTATGGATATGTCCTTTGCTCTGAAACAGGGGATACGTTCAGTGAAGAAGGCTACTCCAGTACAGATGGAGACTGGATGGCTCTCTACTGACTTCTGGACCAGTGGATCAAGAAACAGAGCCTTTGAGGGTCCTTATGGGTAAAGATCATCAGGAGAAAATGTCTTTTATGCTTATCTCTTCTCCCCACTTTCCCATTATTCTAGGGCTACCATGGCTGCAGGCGCAGAATCCTACGATTAACTGGGAGACCAAGGAATTACACTTTCCGGAGAAACAGATGAGTCAAGGAGTTTCAGCTTGCTCTGTTCCTAAAGGAACCATGTCAGTCCCTGAACTACCAGCTGTATACCAGGACTATGTGGATTTATGTGACAAGAAGAATGCTGATAAGCTTCCTCCTCACCGTCCATATGATTGTCCAATTGAATTATTGCCTGGAGCCGAGATACCTTTTGGTAAGATCTACCCCCTAGCGGGGCCCGAGCTAAAAGCTTTGAAGGATTATATAGACGAAAATTTAGCCAAGGGCTTCATACGCCCCTCTTCATCTCCCGCAGGTGCACCCATCTTCTTTGTGAAGAAGAAAGATGGATCTCTGAGACCCTGCATAGACTATAGGGAACTCAATAAGGTTACTATTAGAAACCGTTATCCATTGCCTTTAATTCCTGAATTGTTGGAGAGAGTGCGGCATGCCAAAATTTTCTCTAAACTGGATCTCCGTGGGGCCTATAACTTGGTCCGTATTAGACCTGGGGATGAATGGAAGACTGCTTTCAGGTCACGCTATGGACACTTTGAATATCTAGTTATGCCTTTTGGTCTGAGTACCGCCCCAGCCACTTTCCAACACTTCGTGAATGATATCTTCAGGGATCTCCTAGATACATTTGTGGTGATTTATCTGGATGATATTCTAATTTTTTCTAACTCCACAGAGGAACATCATGGACATGTGAGAATGGTCTTAGAACGCCTAAGACAAAACCATCTCTACATCAAACTTGAAAAATGTGAATTCCATAGGACCGAAATTCAATTTCTGGGGTATGTACTATCTACGCAAGGGATTAGTATGGATGGAAGCAAGACCCAAGCCATCAAGGATTGGCCAATTCCTAGAAATGTGAAGGAGGTGCAGAGTTTCATCGGGTTTGCCAACTTCTATAGACGTTTCATTAAGAATTTTTCTGAGGTAGTGTCACCTATCACCCAACTTACCCGGAAACAGTCTAGGTTCTCCTGGACCCCGCAAGCTCAGGAAGCATTTTCCTGTTTAAAGGATAAATTTACCACCGCACCTATCTTAGTACATCCCAACCCCGAGCTTGCCTTCATAATAGAGGTGGATGCTTCAGACTGTGCCGTTGGAGCTATACTCTCTCAGAGAACAGGTGAGAAGAATGTCTTGCATCCCTGTGCCTTCTTTTCCCAGCAGTTGTCTTCGGCTGAGAGGAACTACGATGTGGGCAATAGAGAATTGTTGGCCATTATTGCCGCCTTCAAGGAATGGAGACACCTTCTTCAGGAAGCTGCACAGCAAATAGTCGTCCTGACAGACCATCGTAACCTTGAATTTATCAGGTCGGCTAAGTGCCTGACTCCTCGCCAGGCTCGCTGGAATCTTTTCCTAAACCAATTTAATTTTGTCATTTCTTATAGACCAGGATCGCGCAATGGAAAGGCTGATGCACTCTCTAGGATTCATTCAGCAGAGACACGTCCACTTACTCCTCCTAAGACTATTCTTCCTGACTCTAGATTCCTGGGAGTGATTCATAATCAAGACCTACTTAAGGACATCAAGGAAGCATACCATGCGGATTCTTTGTTGGCTCAACCCCCAAGGGACGTAAGTCTTGTCTTTAAGAATGGTGTGTGGATTCAGGGACAACGTCTGTATATACCTGAAACAGTCAGATTGAGAGTATTGCAACTCATCCACGATTCCAAGATAGCCGGGCATAGGGGAATTCTAAAGACACAAGAATTTCTTTCTCGTTTCTTTTGGTGGCCCACTTACAGGAAAGATGTCTTAAACTATGTCACTTCATGTGAAGTCTGTGCAAGATGCAAAACACCTCGCTCCTCACCCACTGGTCTGTTGCAACCTCTTCCCACCCCGTCCCGCCCGTGGGGATCCATTTCTATGGACTTCATTGTGGAGTTACCAACCTCTCAAGGGAAGAACACCATTCTAGTGGTGGTTGACCGTCTAACAAAGGCAGCTCATTTTATCCCTTGTGTCGGCTTACCCACTGCAAAACAGACATCAGACTTGATGATTAAGAATGTGTTTCGCTTACATGGAGTACCGGATGAGGTCATTTCGGATCGAGGGGTGCAATTCACTTCAAGGTTTTGGCAAAATTTCTGTGCAGCATTGGACATTAAAGTAAACCTTTCTTCTGCTTTTCATCCCCAGACTAATGGACAGACAGAACGAACCAATCAGACCCTGGAGCAGTATTTCCGCTGTTTTATCTGCCACCTACAGGATGATTGGGTGGATCTACTTCCACTGCTGAGTTCTCTTATAACAACTCTCAGAGCGCCTCCACTAAGCAGTCTCCTTTTTACTCCAATTTAGGTTATCATCCTAACATTCTTCCTCGATTTCCCATAGATACGCCCTTGCCGGCAGTGGCTGAAAGAATCACTTCTTTACAAAAGAATATGGATCTTCTAAAGGAAAATCTAGAATTGGCTCAGGAAAGGTACAAGAAAGCAGCAGATAAATTTCGTAAACCTGCACCAGCTTTCAAGTAGAGATTTGGTCTGGCTGTCAACAGAAAATCTTAAATTAAAGATTCCATCGTCTAAATTGGGACATAAGTACATTGATCTTATAAGATCATAAGATTATAAGTGCTGTTGCTTGTCATCTTCAACTGCCCAGAACTATGAGAATTCACCCTGTCTTTCATGTATCCCTACTAAAGGCTGCAACACCCAATACGTTTCCTGGACGTTCTTCTCCTTGCCCTGACCCAGTGCTGGTCGATGGTCAGGAAGAATTATGTGGAAAGGATTCTACATTCCAG
>JARQOD010005018.1:0-50730 GCA_033576555.1 Oophaga sylvatica
TTGGCTCTATTTTCATTTTTTTAGAAAATTTTTTAGACCCTTCCAGCCCCGATCGGGGGGGGGGAGGGACTGCTGGAAAAATGTGAGTTTCCCCATTGACTTCCATTAATTTCTTTAAATTTGGGTGAGCACCTGATCATTACGATTTGCTTTTTCGGTAACTTACCCAAGCATTTTAGTCCTCGCTCATCACTAGTAATGTATAGTCTTTGAAGAAAAGAGAAACAAACAAAGATTCAATTGTAGGAAGAGGCAAAGAGAAAAAAGAGTGGCCCGTGATTTGATCACGTTTAGGCATTTCAATTACGGTAACTCTTTCTTCTCTCAGGATGAAGCCAATAATATTGCTTGAAAGAAAAAAAACTTAGGGAACGATTCTTCAAGACTGTCTTTAATTCTCACTATTTGCAGTCTTTGTGGAGTAGATTTGTCAAATTAAATTAAAGGTGCCTGCCCTTAATGAATTGGCGCCTTTCTCGTGGCGGTCACCTGTGTACCCATAAGTGCTCCCCCAGCTTATGATGGGTAGCATTTTTTGGGATAAAAATGTCTTTTGATGTCCTGCCTGGTTTTTCCGAGTCCATCCACAGAGCTCATTAAACAGGCATAAAAACCTCAAAAATTGCAACTTTTTACGCAATTGTCTGTTGTGCAAAAATTTTGCAACTTGTAAAGTTTTTAATACTTTTTCTGGCTTAAAAATAATGAATGAATTGGGGATTTTAGAGTCTGCCAAAAAAAATATGTCAGGGGGAGAAAGTGCAGGGAAATTTGGCCCCATCACTTTTCTCAATTAAACAGGATAATATTACTCTAATAATGACTGTCAGTTTAAGTCATGTTTGTCAGTCCTCTTTCTATTCAGTTTATATTTTGATCGATTTCAAGTCTTTTCAATGACATCTCTGCCTTTACTGCCACTCAGTTTTTAGCATAGCATTTGGAGCTAAGGAAGATATTTCAGAGAACATTTATTTCTTCCGTTGATGTTTTGGATGAGATGAACACTCACATTTGAAATTGAAAAGGAGATGGGGACAGAAGGTGGCATACATGTTCAAACAGTAGGATTGTAGGTGGCTATCAGCCATGGTGAAGGGGCACTGCAGTGACATTCAAGGGGGCAGTGGCATTCGTGTAATGGCAAATCTAAATGTTGGAAAGGAGGGGAAAAAACAGAGCTTATCATCCTTCTAGTGGTAAAATTTAACTTCTTTCTATGGTCCCTGGGGAGTAGGTAAAACCATAACTAATGGGAAGAAAAAAATGAATAGTAGTGAAGCTTTAGTCATTTTCGTGGTGTTGGCGTGTCCTTGGCATTGTGCAACAATATGGTAGGGGGAATTCTTTCCTCATTGCTGAACAATGAATCTTTGCAGCGTGCAGGGGGAAATGAAGGGTGGACATCCTGGCTCAAAAGCAGGAAGTACAGCTGCCATCAGCCATGAAAGGGCATCCCTATTATATGGGAAAAAGCAAGCTGGCCAGAAATATGGACCAGGCTCAAATGGTTCCTAAAACCCCCTCCTAGCTTTTGCTTTTGAAGTAGCCAGGTGGCACCTCAAGTGTACTTGTTGGTAACTCTCTTCATCATCTTCTTGTGGTACTCCTAATACTCCAATTCCTTCTTCTTAATCTGCAATCAAAAAGTCTACTTAATTGCATGCCCAGACAAAAAATTAAACAAGTAAGTCTCCCTTGAATACCAACTAACTCCCACCTTTCAAGTTTCTGGGGGTTTTGTGCTACCATACCACTTTGGATTCCCGGGACATTTGGAAATGATGGTGTGTATTCAACCGGCGAAGATACCCCCCTCACTAAAAAAATTCCTGTCTGTACTTTCACGTGCAAAAGAATGTGGGCACGCCCCTCCTTCATTGAGTTTGTAAGTGCCTGTACAAATTTAAATGTGAAGCAGAAATTTTTGAAAAGGATGTAATCTTTCTCACAGCCTACTGGGTCAATATTTGATTGACGAATCTAATCTCAACAAGAACGGTGGTTAAACCTCCATTTTGGACACCAGGTTTGGTTCCAATGCCCGGTTGCGTTATCCACCTCCTCTTGAACTTTGGGATGCTCTTTTCAATAGATATATCCCAACAGCAAACAGGGAAGAGCTTGCATCAACCCCTGCCCTCAGCTTTTCGTTTTGTAAAATTAAACACTGCATAGTAATTTTTAAAGTTTTGAGCATGGGGACAAAACCATACAGTTGAAGATTGCTAAGGAGCAAAATTTCACACACATGGCCTCCCAGTCAACAGTAACTGGGCATGTGGAAATGACATGTTGTAAGATTGTGGGCTGCAATATTTTTATAGAATTATACCCACTAGAAGAGGGGGGGCGGCTATGGCCTGGAGGATCTGAGCATTTCTTTCATTTTTACAGATGAAGCAAGCCTTCCGACTTTAAAAAAAAAGAAAGGTGACGGTGGTGATGATTATACTTTGCTACAGACAAAACTGGATCTTGGGGTTATTTTGAAATCCACCATTGAAAGCCGATGAGGGACACGCATTGAGTCCGAGGCTTTTTTCGAATGGTATAAACTTTGAGACAACGTGCACAAGGTTTTCATCCCCCTCATATTTATATTGGGAAAAAACAATTTTTGATGTGACAAGGAATGGAAAGGAACAGAGGGTCAATGTCACAAGCGCAGGATGCAGAGAATGGGGATGCAGGTAATGTGGATGAGTCATTTAGTTACCCAGAATAGGTATGAGAGACGTCAATGTAAAAATGATGAGACAACCAAAGGTTGCAGCAATTAGAGGAAGGTGAACCAAAAGACATGGGACAAAGCTGGTGAGCTTGGCAAGGCACTCAAAAATTTCTTGTGACTGAATGATATCATTAGCATGAGCAAAGGGCTGATATTGTCATGCTTTAAGACTTAATTATTTTACTATTTATTTTTTGAGCACCATTGCTTTTACATGTAAAAAACGGTTTACAAATGTGGAGTGGATTATACGAACTCTCCAGCGTGTGACAAACCCGCTTTTTTATTTAGGAACAAACAGGAACAATGCATGATAAGCTTAATAGACCGGAATAATCTTTTGTGTCTATCGGCAGCATCTACAGCAGGCTGCTTTTCTCATACACAGACCAAGAAAAAAAAACCCGGAATACGTCACTGCTCTTCCTGTGTGGCCTCTGGGAGTTTTATTTTTGTTTTAACTTTTTGGGAAAAGCATACAAATCTAGCAACTAACGCCTAGACAGGAATGGAGCTGTTGCACCAAAAATATTCCAACACATATGTGGGGGCCCAGCTGGTTGGTACACATGTTCCCTGGAGAATGCCCCAGAAAGGTAATCACAAATCTGTAAGCACACAACCTTGACTTTTTCCTGGTTCCCCAGAGGGAGCCCTTAGACAGCAGTGAGATAAGACAACTAGCTGAAAGTTAAGGAGTCGTTGGTGTTACCTCGGGGAGAGGAGACACGACACCTTGTTCGGGTTACCTCAAGAGAAGTGCCCTCTCCTTATGCCTGTGCTATATTAAGGTGTGTGTAGGACGACAGGCGGTGGACAAGGGAAAGGGGGACCGAGGTGATATGCAACCATAGCTGCCTCCCTTATACAACCGGACACCGGATCCGAAGCTTGCTAGAACCTTCACGGCTAGTGGGAGAAACCCGGGGAATCCCTGCTGGACTTCAGGTCGCAGAGGGGCCCTTCAGTGCTGATACGTACCGGGGTTAGGAAGACGGGGGTCTGGAAGGTACCGCCATAAAGACACCGTTCTGTCCACAAAAAGACCTCATCACAAGATCAGCCGGGCGTAGAAAGGAGAAGGAGTTAAACTTAGCTTCATGCAGGTTGGAAACTCACACATTAAGAAGTAAGGAAGCTTAACCCTACACAGTGATTACCTGGATGTGCATCCTCCACCCTGAGCAGCTTCCCGGGACATACCTGCAACCATCACCAGTAAAGGTATGGAAAGAGACTGATTTGTGTGTGACTGCCTTATTACTTGCACCCCTGCATCGCCATTTATTCTGAGGATCCAGTCTCGCCTGTGGGAGACTTAACACCTTGCTGCCAATAACAACCCCTCAGAGGATTCACCCTGCAGCGCTGGTCACCCTGATCAGAAACCACAGGTGGCGTCACGAACAATTACTATTATCCCCTGTAAATAATCCCCCTTTGTATGAGCGCCCAGGGCAACGGACCGAGCTGTGCTACTTGTGACTTCCCCATAGACTTCAACGGGCTCGGTGCCGAGTACCCCATAACCCTGGTGTTGTGCGATCACATACAAAATACAAAATAAATTACAATGAAGAGACTAACAATGACAGACTGGAAAAAAAAAGCGGATAGGGCCCTGCCCTTTCAGTGTTAAATTACCAAATTAGAAACCTGTAATTTTTATTTTTATACCTACTTAGTAGGGTGAGGGGTTGTTTTTGGCCTATGGCTGACATTTTTATTCATACCATTTTGGGTGCATTTGACATTTTGATTAAGGATGAGCGAACCCGTATATGTTCGGTTCATCAGGTTCAGCCGAACTTTAGTTCAAAGTTCAGTTCAGAAATCAGAACTTGACCCGAACCAAAAACCCATAGATGACAATGGGGACACAAACTTCTGTGCTTTAACATGGCTGTAAAATGGTTTAAAGTAAGGGCTATGGGATGCCAAAAGCAAGCAAACTGGTGAAAGAGCAGTACAATTGCCCTTCAAACAAATGTGGATAGGGTAAGGCACAGTACTCCCACAGACATGGGTGAGCACACACACATAGGCTTTTTTTTGCTGAGTGCGCACACACAGAATCTAACACGTCCCAAAATCAAGCTGCATCTTTCCCTATGCTAATCAGAGCAGAATGGTGTCAGCTTCTGTGATCTGTCATTATACAAGCCGGGTCCGTGGTGAGCCTGCCAATACTTCACCTGACTGAAATGCTCTGGAATGCTCACAGCCTAAAAACCTTCCAAAAAATTTTATTCTGCATCAAACCGAACAGTTAAAACGAACAGTACTTTATAGTTCATGCTTGCTCGTCTGTAATTTTGATCACTTTTTTTTCTTAAAGTGTGGTGATTGTAAAAAATGTAAACGTTGGCAAATTTTTATTTTTATTTTTGACATTTTACTTATAATTTGCTCCTATAATCACATCACTAGGGAATGATGAGAACCACTACAAATGAGAAAGTGCTGGCAATGGATTCAGTTGGATGAACAACGTAGGAGGGCTGCACTGCTGGAGTGAATCAATTTTTCAGAAATGATGAGGAAAAGGCTTTTTATTCACAACGTGTTTCAACGCTGTACCGATGTCTTTTTTAAAGGGTATGCCACACTAAACAATATCGCTAACGGGATTCGCTAAAAAAGTCACTATTTAGCGATCCTGTTAGCGATGTTGTTCAGTGTGGAGCTTCCAGCGACGAGCTTCCTGCTGTGATCTCGCTCGTCGCTGGAATCGTTCCGGACCCTATTTTCTCGTCGGCGCTCCCGCTGGGTAAGTATATATCGCTAGGTGGCACCTTTTCTTAGCGATTTAGCGGTACTTTTGTACTGCTAAAGTCGTTTAAGAAGATCGCTAACGGCGATTAGCGTCGTTAACTATATCGCTAAATGTGGCCGCATTAGCGATATAGAAACAATCCCGCTAGCGATGCATTAGTATGCGTCGTTATTGTGATCGCTAGGGGATTGTTTAGTGTGGCAGTACCTTAAGTTAAAAAAACCAAATTACATAGGGAACATTCACAGGAACACTTAAACCAACAAGGAAATTAGGAAAGATGGAAGTTCAACTGGCAATTACAAATTGATTAAAGCTGAAGTGAAAAAAGACCATACTTTTGATAAAATGTAAACAGATGAATAGAGGACAAATGATTGGAATACAATAGGGGTGAGATAAGAACCAGGTGGGCCAGTGAATAGAAGCCAGAGGGGAACATTTAACAGAGGAGCCACACAGGCAGATGAGGGAAAGAGGACAAAGTAAAGAAAGGAACTAAATATAAAGATATAATGATAAACACTAAAAGAAAGGAAAAATTGTTGAGGAGAAGCAATTGGAGTGTAGGAGAAATGGGATTAGAGCCTGGATCTCTGAAGTTAGAAACTGCAAATTTAATAGAGGAGCACATAGGTAGATGAGAGATAGAAATACTTAAAGGGGAACTAAACATATAACTAATAAGATATCATTAGATGAATAAAGTGTTGAAAAGAAAGAGGTAATAAGAAAGAGTAATGGGATTAGAATAAGGATGAGCCCATGAATAATCAGATGGAGAACTTTGAACAGAGGAGCCACCTAGGTAGATGAGGAAAAGCTGATAAAAAAGGGAACTATGCATATAAATGAATGAAAAAAGACAAAAAGTGTTGAAAAGTTTCTAAAGGTACTGCCACACTTAGCTATCCCGCTAGCGATCTCGTTAGCGTTGCATACTAATGAGATCGCTCGGGGGATTGTTTCTATATCGCTAAATGCGCCGCATTTAGCGATATAGTTAACAACGCTATCGCCGTTAGCGATCTTCTTAACGACTTTAGCCGGCTACAAAAAAGTACCGCTAAATCGCTAAGAAAAGGTGCCACACAGCGATTAGATACTTACCAGCGGAGCGCCAGCGATGAAATAGGGTCCGGAACGATTCCAGCGACGAGTGAGATCACAGCAGGAAGCTCGTCGCTGGAAGCTGCCGCACTGAACAATATCGCAACGGGATCGCTAAAATAGTGACGTTTTTTAGCGATCCCGTTAGGAAAGGTGGTTTATTTTTCTCATGTATATACATCTGAAAAAAAAAAAGGGTTAAAAAGGGGGACAAAAACTGGGGATTATAATTTGCATAAATACGAAATCATGAACCAAAGTAATAAAACAATAAGCAATAGTATAAAATCAAGAAAATAAAAAGAGGAACGCTCAAGAATAGATAAATTGGATGCAAGACCAAGTGCATATTGGTTATTTGGGTCTTTAAAATCCATCTTTTGTCATGTTTTGCACATTTGTTTTTTTCATTTGAAAAAGAGCACCTTTGGGATGAGTTAGGGCGATGAGTTGGGGCCCGTACCCATAGTAATAAAGATGGTGGCCAGGCATTGTTCTATCTCAACCCCCAAAGAGTATAACAATTGGGCGTCAAGTCCCTCAATATCGGCCTACATATTTAAATGACTTAGCACGTCATGTGGTCATCCAACCACAGGGTGGCAATATTTCAGTTACAAACCAACACGGGACCCGCTAAGGCAGGGTTCACCAACTCCAGTCCTCAAGGCCCACCAACAGGTCATGTTTTCAGGATTTCGTTAGCATTGTCCAGGTGATAATTGCATCACCTGTGCAATACAAAGTAAATCCTGAAAACATGATCTGTTGGTGGGCCTTGAGGACTGGAGTTGGGGAACTCTGTGCTAAGGCATATATGTGTTTATATGTCTATATTAGATCATAACTTACAAGCCTATTTGGATATTACACACATATACGTAATACACACGTGCACACAAGCATATATAAATAAGCACTTAAGGACAAAATGTCTATATGCAATTAAATTAGTAGTATTTAAGTTTTAAATGTGAACTAACTTTTCTATATGTTTAATGGAGAAGAAAAAAGAATCACAACATTTTTTATGCTATTCACTGTAAATAATATGTTCACTGTCCTGTATGAGTTGTTACAATTACAGGGATAACAAACATGTCATTTTTATTTAGTTTTATTTAGTTTGCATATTTATTTATAAAAAACTGTATTAATCTCTTAATGACCTATGACATACAGCAATGTATGCACATGTAAACTCTTGTGTAAAGTCTATAAAGTGATGGTCTCTCGTCTACACAGTGTAAGGCCAGTTTCACACATCCTGATATTTCCGGTACTGGAAAAATTGGTACCGGAGATATCAGTGTCCATGTGTCCGTGTGTGTACTACATGCGGTACACATGTGGTAACCATGTGCCACATCAGTACCACACGGAGAGCCGACGGGGAAGAAGGCCTACTGTAAGTGCTGTTCCCAGGCAGCTGGTGCTGAAGCCGGCTGTCACTCTCTCCCTGCTCTGTGGGCGAGAAGAGGAGAATGAAGAGCATTATATTAAAGTCTGAATGACAGCAGGTGTGGGTGGAGAGCCTCACCTGGGCTGTGGAGTACTCGGTTCTGGGCCAGGGAGTTCTTAACCCCTTTACTCCCGAGGGTTGTTTGCTTGTTAATGACTGGGCCAATTTTTACAATTCTGACCACTGTCCCTTTATGAGCTTATAACTCTGGAACGCTTCAACGGATCTTGGCGATTCTGAGAACGTTTTCTGGTGACATATTGTACTTCATGTTAGTGGTAAAATTTATTTGATATAAATTGCGGTTATTTATGAAAAAAATGGAAATATGGCAAAAATTTTGAAAATTTTGCAATTTTCAAACTTTGAATTTTTATTCCCTTAAAACAGAGAAATATGTCACACAAAATAGTTACCAAATAACATTTCCCACATGTCTACTTTACATCAGCATAATTTTTAAACCACATTTTTTTTGTTATGAAGTTATAAGGGTTAAAAGTTGACCAGCGATTTCTCATTTTTACAACAAATTGTACAAAACCATTTTTTTTAGGGACTACCTCACATTTGAAGTCACTTTGAGGGGTCTATATGGCAGAAAATACCAAAAAGTTACACCATTCTAAAAACTGCACCCCTCATGGTACTCAAAACCACATTTAAGAAGTTTGTTAACCCTTCAGGTGCTTCACATGAGCTGAAGCAATTTGGAAGGAAAAAATGAACATTTAACTTTTTAGTCACAAAAATGATCTTTTACAAACAATTATTTTATTTTAACAAGGGTAAAAGGAGAAAATGGACAGAAAAAGTTGTTGTACAATTTCTCCTGAGTTCGCCGATACCCCATATGTGGGGGAAAACCACTGTCTGGGCGCACGGCAGGGCTCGGAAGGGAAGGAGCGCCATTTGACTTTTTCAAACCAAAATTTTGCTGGAATTGAGATTGCCATGTCGTGTTTGGAGAGCCCCTGATGTGCCTAAACAGTGGAAACCCCCCACAAGTGACACCATTTTGGAAACTAGACCCCCTAAGGAACTTATCTAGATCTGTTGTGAGCACTTTGAACCCCCAAGTGTTTCACTAATGTTTATAATGCCTGGGTGTGAAAAAAAAAATTCCACAAAAATGATTTTTTTTGTCCCCAATATTTGATTTTTCCCAAGGAGATTGGACCCCAAAAGTTATTGTCCAATTTGTCCTGAGTACGCTGATACCCCGTATGTGGGGGGGAAATACTGTTTGGGCGCGCTTCAGTGCTCGGAAAGGAAGTAATGACATTTTGGAATGAAGACTTTGATGGGTGTCATTTCAGTTTGCAGAGTCCCTGATGTGCCTAAACAGTGGAAACCCCCCACAAGTGACCGCATGTTGGAAACTAGACCCCCTAAGGAACTTATCTAGATCTGTGGTGAGCACCTTGAGCCCCCAAGTGCTTCACACAAGTTTATAATGCCCGGGCCTGAAAATAAAAAATCTTATTTTTTTCCCACAAAAATGATATTTAAGTTACCAATTTTTTATTTTCCCAAGGGTAACATGAGAAATTGGACCATAAAAAGTTGTTGTCCAATTTGTCCTGAGTACGCTGATATCCCATATATGGGGGAGAACCACTGTTTGGGCGCACGGCAGAGCTCGGATTGGAAGAAGCCATTTGACTTTTCAAACCAAAATTGGTTGGAATCGAGATTGGACGCCATGTCGCATTTGAATAGTCCCTGATGTGCCTAAACAGTGGGAATCCCCCACAAGTTACCCCATTTTAGAAACTAGACCCCCTAAGGAACTTATCTAGATCTGTGGTGAGCACTTTGAACCCCCAAGTGCTTCACACACGTTTATAACGTAGAGCCGTAAAATTAAAAAATTATATTTATTCCACAAAAATGATCTTTTCACCCCTATTTTTATTTTCCCAAGGGTAACAACACCTCAAAAGTTATTGTGCAATTTGTCCTGAGTGCGCTCATACCCAATATGTGGGGGTAAACCACTGTTTGGATGCATGGCAGAGCTCAGAAGGGAAGGAGCACAGTTTGATTTTTTCAAAGCAGAATTGGCTGTATGCCATGTCGCGTTTGGAGAGCCCCTGATGTGCCTAAACAGTGGAAACCCCCCACAAGTGATACCATTTTGGAAACTAGACGCCTTAAGGAACTTATCTAGATCTGTTGTAAGCACGTTCAACCCCCAAGTGTTTCAGTAATGTTTATAATGCCTGCGTGTGAAAAAAAAATTTCCACAAAAATGATTTTTTAGTCCCCAATTTTCCAATTTTTTTTTTTTTTATTTTAACCATATTTTATTAAATACAATCTTTACCTTTACCTAAGACCAATGATCCAGAAGAAGGCAAAAAACCTGGACACGTTCAGCCAATGTGTGTTACAGGGAAAAAATTCCTTCTTGACCCCGAGAAAAGGCGATCAGTTCAAGAACCCTGGACCAAGGCCATACTACAACTAACTGACTTATATATATAGAGCAATAATATTCAATATGGCGACTCGTTTCCGGATAGCAGTTCTTCTTTGTCCAGGTAACACGCCTCACATTTCCTCATCAGATCAGACCTTGGAGATCATAGCTTGACTACGTTCATCTCCCCTGTAAAAAAAAACCAGAACACTACCCCCTACAAACACTACCCCCAATATACAGAACACTACCCCCTACAAACACTACCCCATAATATACACACATAGCACAGTTCTATCATATCAGGACCCTTATACAGTTTGATACAGTAGATACCTTAACAATATGATGTCATAATGCACTGATTCAAGAATTAGATCCATAGAATCAGTAAATGACATCATAATACAACAAATATAATGTACAGACATATTAAATGATTAACACTAAATAATCGTGTGGCTCTCTTTAGATTCTTCAGTTTTCCTTTCAGGATCCAGATTCTCTCCCGTAGTAGCTACTGTAGTGTCTCCATCCGAGGTGCCATCTTTGTGCTGGCCTCTCTGATGCCCCCAGGGATGTCCCCATGTTTGCTGCATAGAACTCTCAGTGTCCAACATTCCAATTTTTAATTCTTCCCAAGGAAATTGGACCGCAAAAGTTGTTTTCCAATTTGTCCTGAGTACGCTGATACCCCATATCTTGGGGGGAAATTCTGTTTTAGCGAACGGCAGGGCTCGGAAAGGAAGTAATGACATTTTGGAATGCAGATTTTGATGGGTGTCATGTTCAGTTTGCAGAGTCCCTGATGTGCCTAAACAGTGGAAACCCCCCACAAGTGACCGCATTTTGGAAACTAGACCCCCTAAGGAACTTATCTAGATCTGTGGTGAGCACTTTGAACCCCAAGTGCTTACACACGTTTATAACGTAGAGTCGTAAAATTAAAAAATCATATTTATTCCACAAAAATGATCTTTTCACCCCTATTTTTATTTTCCCAAGGGTAACAACACCTCAAAAGTTATTGTGCAATTTGTCCTGAGTGCGCTCATACCCAATATGTGGGGGTAAACCACTGTTTGGATGCATGGCAGAGCTCAGAAGGGAAGGAGCACAGTTTGACTTTTTCAAAGCAGAATTGGCTGTATGCCATGTCGCGTTTGGAGAGCCCCTGATGTGTCTAAACAGTGGAAACCCCCCACAAGTGATACCATTTTGGAAACTAGACCCCTTAAGGAACTTATCTAGATCTGTTGTAAGCACGTTCAACCCCCAAGTGTTTCAGTAATGTTTATAATGCCTGCGTGTGAAAAAAAAAATTTCCACAAAAATGATTTTTTAGTCCCCAATTTTCCAATTTTTAATTCTTCCCAAGGAAATTGGACCGCAAAAGTTGTTTTCCAATTTGTCCTGAGTACGCTGATACCCCATATGTTGGGGGGAAATACTGTTTTAGCGAACGGCAGGGCTCGGAAAGGAAGTAATGACATTTTGGAATGCAGATTTTGATGGGTGTCATGTTCAGTTTGCAGAGCCCCTGATGTGCCTAAGCAGTGTAAACGCCCAACAAGTGACCCCATTTTGGAAACTAGACCCCCTAAGGAACTTATCTAGATCTGTGGTGAGCACTTTGAACCCCCAAGTGCTTCACACAAGTTTATAATACCAGGGAATGAAAATATAAAATCCTATTTTTTTCCCACAAAAATGATCTTTTAGTCACCAATTTTTTTATTTTTTCAAGGGTATGGGGAGAAATTGGACCCCAAAAGTTGTTGTTCAATTTGTCCTGAGTACGCTGTTACCCTATATGTGAGAAAAAACTACTGTGTGTGTACACGTCGGGGCTCGGAATAGATGTAGTGACATTTTGTAATGCAGACTTTGATGGAATGGTCTGCGGGTGTCATGTCACGCTTGGAGAGCCCCTGATGTGCCTTAACAGTGGAAACCCCCCACAAGTGACCACATTTTGGAAACTATACCCCAAAGGAACTTATCTAGATGTGTGGTGAGCACTTTGAACCCCAAATGCTTCACAGAAGTTTATAACGCCCGGGCTTGAAAATAAAAAAATCATATTTTTTCCACAAACATGATCTTTTAGTCCCCAGTTTTTTATGTTCCCAAGGGTAGCAGGTAATGTTGTTGACCAATTTCTCCTGAGTACGCTGATACCCTATATGTGGGAGAAAACTACAGTATGGGCACACGTCGGGGCTCGGAAGTGAAGTAGTGACGTTTTGCATTGCAGACTTTGATAGAATAGTCTGCGGGTGTCAAGTTGCGTTTGGAGAGCCCCTGATGTGCCTAAACAGTGTAAATCCCCCAGAAGTGACCCCATTTTGGAAACTTGATCCCCAAAGGAACTTATCTAGATGTGTGGTGAGAACTTTGAACCCCCAAGTGTTTCACAGAAGTTTATAACGTAAAGCCATAAAAATAAAAATCATATTTTTTCCACAAAAATGATATTTTCGCCCCCATTTTTTATTTTTCCGACGGTAACAGAAGACATTGGACCCCAAGAGTTATTGTGCAATTTGTCCTGAGTATACTGATACCCCATATGTGGGGGTAAACTACTGTTTGGGCGCATGGCAGAGCTAAAATGAGATGGAGCACGGTTTGACTTTTTCAAAGCAGAATTGTCTGGAATTGAGATCAGACACCATGTCACATTTGGAGAGCCCCTCATGTGCCTAAACAGTGGAAACCCCCCAATTCTAACTCCAACCCTAACCCCAACACACCCCTAACCATAATCCCAACCCTAATCATAGCCCTAACCACAAACCTAACCCTAACACACCCGTAACCCTAGTCCCAACCCTAACCCTAACTTTAGCCCCAACTCTAACCCTAACTTTAGCCCCAACCCTAACCCTAATGGGAAAATGGAAATAAATAAATTTTTTTAATTTTATTATTTTTCCCTAACTAAGGGGGTGATAAAGAGGGGTTTGATTTACTATTTATATCAGGTTTTTATGATTGGCAGCTGTCACATGCTAAAAGACGCTTTTTATTGCAAAAAATAGTTTTTGCATCATCACATTTTGAGAGCTATATTTTTTTCTTATTTTGGCCCACAGAGTCATGTGAGGTCTTATTTTTTGTGGTACAAGGTGACATTTGTATTGGTACCATTTTTGGGCACATGACATTTTTAAATTGCTTTTCATTGCGATATTTGGGAGGCAGAATGAACAAAAACCAGCAATTCATGAATTTCTTTTGGGGGGGCGTTTATACCATTCCGCGTGTGGTAAAATTGATAATGCAGTTTTATTCTTCGGGTCAGTATGATTACAGCGATACCTCATTTGTATAATTTTTTTATGTTTTGGCGATTTTATACAATAAAAACGATTATATATAAAAAAATAATTATTTTTGCATCACTTTATTCTGCGAGCTATAACCTTTTTATTTTTTCGCTGATGATGCTGTGTGGCGGCTCGTTTTTTGCAGAACAAGATGACATTTTCAGTGGTACCATGTTTATTTATATCGCGTGTTATTCCACTTTTTGTTCGGCGGTTATGATGATAAATCATTGTTTTTTAGCCTTGTTTTTTTTAAGGGATTTACTAAAGGGGTTAACTAATGGGACAGTTTTATATGGTAGGTCGTTTCGGACGCAGCGATACCAAATATGTGTACTTTTGTTTGTTTTTTTTATTTACATGAAGAAAGGAATTTATTGGGGAATTTTTTATTTTTTCTTTATTTGGGAATTTTTTTTACACATGTTACTTTTATTTTTTTGACTTTTTTACTTTGTCCGAGGGTGGGACATCACTGTATTATATCAGATTGCTGGTCTGACACTGTGCACAGCACTCTGTCAGACCAGCGATCTGACTGGCTGTGTTGCAGGCTTTCTCAGCGCCTGCTCTCAGCGTCTTGCCCACTCCACTACTGTGCAGTGACTTGCTGCTGCCTTTCCTGGATCTGCTATTATGGCCAGTGCTGGAGCAGACGTCTTTGGGACAAAGTCCTGCGTTTTCCCTTCTGAGCGTGCCCAGAGTGAGATCTCTCATTGGAGATCAGGGGTCACATGTTCAGGTGCTGTAGCGGCTCCTATTGGTCCGCCAGGAAGGTCATGTAGCTACATGTGTTTGTAGCGGTTTCTCATTGGTCCTTGTTCCTGGAAGGTCCTGTAGCTGTTGCTATAAAAGGGTAGCATGGCTGGGCCGCCATGCGCTAATATCAACCATTGTATGCTATGCGCCAGTGTGGTCATGTGTATGTGTGGATAGGGACCCGGCTGAAATAAGCCACTAGAATACCGACTTAATCGGTGAGGAGTTTGGTATGGTAGCTGGTCAGGGTCGGTGTCCTAGATGCCCTAGATTACCGGCATAACCGGTGAGGAGTTTTGATTGCCGTATTCAGGGTCTGGCGTTCAGACGCCATAGATTGCGGGTGACTCCCGCGAGGACATTAGCACATGATCACGCTTTATGTACGCTTAGCACTTAACTGTGTACCTGAGAGCCTTACAGGACACAGTGCTTTTTCTCAGCGGCCCTGTGACGTAACAGGGTTCGCTTTCAACGCTAGTCAGCGCCCTAGCGTGTTTTCTTTGCCACTCAGTTGTGTCTAGTGAGTGCGCACACATCGCCATATAGCGCTGCGGCTCTCCTTCTAGCGGCTCTGTGGAGTAACAGAGTTCGCACTCATTGCCACAGCGCATTACGGCGTTTATGTTGGCAACTCTGCGGGATAACAGAGTTTGCTTCTCGCGCCATTTTTACTAGCAGCAAGCTCTGCTTGCACGGTGGACCCCGGGCTGCAACGCACCTTTCTACATTATATATTTGGTGTGTTCCGCAGCCCATAACATAATATTAGCGCCAGGGTCTGGCTAGTAAAATGGCAGATGAACAGCGATTACAGCTGTACATCCAGCAGCTGGAGGGTAGGTTGGCGGCTCTTGAGCGCACAACCTCAGCTGTGGATGTTACCGCAGTCGCTGTTCAGGCTGTTAGTGTAGCCACCTCTGTCCCTACATTGTCCCACCTCCCGATTCCAGACAAGTTTGCTGGTGACAGCAAGCAATGTCGGGGATTCGTAAGTCAGTACTCCATACACCTCGAGCTTCTGGCTGCACGTTTCCCCACGGATCGGGCACAAGTGGGCTTTGTGATAGCTCTTCTGTCGGGCAGAGCGTTGGAGTGGGCAACGCCGCTGTGGGAGCGCGACGACCGTGTGGTGCAGAGCGCTTCTCGTTTTCTGGAGGCTCTGAAAAAGGTTTTTCTAGGACCTCAGGTCACCCACGATGCGGCGCTCAAACTGCTGGCAAGTACCCAGGGTTCGGCTTTGGTCAGCCATTTTGCTGTCCAATTTCGGACTCTGGCCTCGGAATTAGAGTGGCCAGATAAAGTCCTCATTCCCGGAGAGGACTGGCGGGTCATGTGAAAGACGCCTTGGCTACCAGGGAGATTCCTGCCACACTGGAGAAGCTTATCGCTATTTCCATCCGCGTCAACCTCCGTTTCCACGAGCGGAGGCTGGAACGTGTCCAGTGTAGGCAGAGGGTCCAGTTGGCTCCTACCTTCACCAACCCTCTGGGTTCAGGCGCCCGACCTTCAGGAGGTTGCTTCTGCAGGATCTAAATCTCGGGTCACTCGTCCATCCCTGATTTGTTATATTTGCCAGCAGCAGGGACATTTTGCCAACCGATGTCCACAGCGGTTGAATAAGCGGTCGCGCCCAGTAACCGTAGGAACAGGGTCACTGGACGCCATGAGTTTTGCCCCTAAAGTGCTCCTCAAGGGGATAATTACCCACGGTTCTACCACCCTACCCATCAAGCTGTGTGTGGATTCTGGGGCAGAGGGTAATTTTATTTTATGTTATCCTCCTTTGCTTCTCGCCACACCATGCCTTTGGTGTTGCTGGCTGAACCAGTATCGGTTCGGGTGTTGAACGGAGCAATTCTGCCCTCACAAATCACCCATCAGTCTGTCCCACTCACCTTGTCTATGTCTCCTTCCCATCAGGAGAGTATATCATTTTTTATCCTCCCTGAGGGTATAGATGAGGTTTTGTTGGGATTACCCTGGCTCCGCCACCACTCTCCCCATATTGAGTGGGCTTCAGGGAGAATTCTGGGTTGGGGTAATTTATGTAAAGGCAGATGCATTAGGGACAGCGT
Source organism: Oophaga sylvatica (assembly GCA_033576555.1). Taxonomy (NCBI): domain Eukaryota; kingdom Metazoa; phylum Chordata; class Amphibia; order Anura; family Dendrobatidae; genus Oophaga; species Oophaga sylvatica. The sequence goes on from JARQOD010005018.1 coordinate 16,677, forward strand.
GCAGGTCAACACCACTGAGATACCCATAGACCTCTCTCCTCTTCCCAAGGTCTATTGGTCTTATGCCGACGTTTTCTCAAAGAAGGCTGCGGAGACTCTTCCGCCTCATCGCCCTATGACTGTCCTATCGACCTCTTGCCTGGAGCTGAGCCTCCTAGAGGAAGGGTCTATCCCCTCTCTCTTCCTGAGACAGAGGCCATGTCCCAATATATTCAGGAGAACTTGGCAAGGGGATTCATTAGGAAGTCGGTGTCACCAGCGGGAGCGGGGTTCTTCTTTGTGCAGAAGAAGAACGGAGAACTACGTCCGTGCATTGATTATAGGGGTCTCAACGCTATCACCGTGAAAAATAAGTATCCTTTGCCGCTAATCTCTGTGCTTTTTGACAGGCATCGGGGAGCAAGGGTATTTACTAAACTAGACCTGCGGGGTGCGTATAACCTGATTCGCATCCGTGAGGGGGACGAGTGGAAGACGGCATTTAACACCAGGGATGGGCATTATGAATATCTGGTAATGCCCTTTGGGCTCTGTAATGCTCCAGCTGTCTTCCAAGACTTTGTGAACGACATCTTCCGGGATATGTTGACCACCTCGGTGGTAGTCTATCTGGATGACATTCTCATCTTTTCTCCAGATATGGCCTCCCACCGGAGAGATGTCTGCAAGGTTTTCGACCTCTTGCGAGCAAATTCCCTATATGCAAAGTTGGAGAAGTGTATATTTGAGCAGGAGTCTCTACCTTTTCTGGGCTATATCATCTCCACCCGGGGATTGGCTATGGATCCTACCAAACTACAGGCTGTGATGGATTGGCAAGAACCCCACTCCCTTAAGGCGGTGCAGCGCTTTATGGGGTTCATTAACTACTATCGCCAATTCATTCCCCACTTCTCCACTTTGGTAGCTCCCTTGGTAGCCCTCACCAAGAAGAGAGCTAATCCCAAGTTGTGGTCAGAGGAGGTCACCAAGGCGTTCTCCTCCATCAAGTCGCATTTCGCCAGTGCTCCCATCTTACATCGCCCCGATGTCGATAAACCATTTATCTTAGAGGTGGATGCCTCTTCTGTTAGTGCTGGAGCAGTCCTTTTTCAAAAGGATGCCCAGGGTCGGAAGCATCCCTGCTTCTTCTTTTCCAAAACCTTTACACCAGCAGAGAGGAATTATTCCATCGGGGACAGGGAGTTACTGGCTATGAAGTTGGCCTTCTCCGAGTGGCGACATCTTCTGGAGGGGCTCGCTTCCCCTTCCAAGTGTTCACAGACCACAAGAACTTGGTGTATTTGCAGACAGCCCAGCGGCTAAATTCCCGTCAGGCCAGATGGTCCTTGTTTTTCTCCCGGTTCCATTTCACCCTCCATTTCCTCTCCGGTGAGAAGAACATTCGCGCAGATGCTCTATCCCGCTCCGTGGTGTCCTCTGAGGAGGTGGAGGAGGAGCCTCGGCTGATTGTCCCCACAGAAAGCCTAAGAACGGTGGCTCCGGTTTCGCTTGAGTCTGTGCCTCCGGGCAAGACTTTTGTGCCCACCAATTTGCGACCGGAAGTACTCTCTTGGGCACATTCGTCCAGGGTGGGTGGACATTTTGGGACCAAAAGGACTTCTGAGTTGCTGGCGAGGACATACTGGTGGCCGCAGATGGCCCGTGACGTCAGGGAATACGTTCAGGCGTGCGTCTCCTGCGCCAAGAATAAGTCCCCTCGACAACGGCCAGCTGGGTTACTTTTTCCTTTACCGGTGGCAGACAGGCCTTGGGAGATGGTCGGGATGGATTTTGTGGTGGGCTTTACCCAAGTCTCGGGGCTGCACCATCATCTGGGTGATAACCGACCACTTCTCCAAAATGGTGCACTTAGTGCCGTTACCACGGTTACCGTCTGCACGGGCCTTGGCAGCATTATTCATTAGACATATTTTCCGCCTACACGGTATGCCAGACAAAATTGTCAGTGATCGAGGTCCCCAGTTTGCGTCTCGGTTCTGGAGAGAGCTGTGTCGTCTACTCAGCATTGAGTTGAATCTCTCCTCTACATACCATCCCGAGACGAATGGGTTGGTAGAGAGGGCCAACCAGACCTTGGTCACATACTTGCAACATTTTGTCTCTGCCAGGCAGGATGACTGGGCAGCCTTGCTACCGTGGGCTGAGTTCGCTCTAAATAATGCTGTGGCTGACTCCACCGGACAGACCCCATTCCTCCTGAACTACGGTCAGCATCCGCGGGTACCAGTGCCTATGCCCGTGTCTTCCGCCGATTCCAGGGTGGCAGACTGGGCTGTGGAGGCACGGGACATTTGGGACCGCACTCAGGATGCCATTCAGGCCTCCAAAGAGAGGATGAGGTCTTCGGCCGATGCCCATCGGCGCCCCGCTCCTACATTTGCTCCGTGTGACCTAGTGTGGCTTTCTGCCCGAAACATCAGGCTACGGGTAGAGTCCACCAAGTTGGCACCTCGCTTTTTGGGCCCCTTTAAAGTTCTTGAGCAGGTGAACCCGGTGGTTTACCGCCTAGCCCTTCCGCCTCGCCTTGGTATCACTGACACCTTTCACGTGTCCCTCTTGAAACCCGTGGCCATTTCCCGGTTTTCCGACTCATCTGCCGGGACGTCGGGTTCATCTACCGACGATCATGAGGTAAACGCCATTGTTGGGTGCAAGGTGGTACGAGGCAAAAAATTTTATTTGGTGGATTGGAGGGGTTATGGGCCTGAGGATAGATCCTGGGAGCCTGCCGAGCATGTTCACGCTCCGCAGCTCATCGCTGCCTTTGAGCGCAGCGAGGCCCAAAGAAGGGGGGGCCCTAGGATGGGGGGTAATGTTAGGGTTCGATTTCCCGCTGCTGCACAAGTGGAGTCTTGAACCCGTCCCGCTGCGGTCTCCCATTCATCTCCGGCCACAGTGGAGCCTGCTCAGCAGAGACGTCGGTCCAAGTGTCTTGCCCACTCCACTACTGTGCAGTGACTTGCTGCTGCCTTTCCTGGATCTGCTATTATGGCCAGTGCTGGAGCAGACGTCTTTGGGACAAAGTCCTGCGTTTTCCCTTCTGAGCGTGCCCAGAGTGAGATCTCTCATTGGAGATCAGGGGTCACATGTTCAGGTGCTGAGGCGGCTCCTATTGGTCCGCCAGGAAGTTCATGTAGCTACATGTGTTTGTAGCGGTTTCTCATTGGTCCTTGTTCCTGGAAGGTCCTGTAGCTGTTGCTATAAAAGGGTAGCATGGCTGGGCCGCCATGCGCTAATATCAACCATTGTATGCTATGCGCCAGTGTGGTCATGTGTATGTGTGGATAGGGACCCGGCTGAAATAAGCCACTAGAATACCGACTTAATCGGTGAGGAGTTTGGTATGGTAGCTGGTCAGGGTCGGTGTCCTAGATGCCCTAGATTACCGGCATAACCGGTGAGGAGTTTTGATTGCCGTATTCAGGGTCTGGCGTTCAGACGCCATAGATTGCGGGTGACTCCCGCGAGGACATTAGCACATGATCACGCTTTATGTACGCTTAGCACTTAACTGTGTACCTGAGAGCCTTACAGGACACAGTGCTTTTTCTCAGCAGCCCTGTGACGTAACAGGGTTCGCTTTCAACGCTAGTCAGCGCCCTAGCGTGTTTTCTTTGCCACTCAGTTGTGTCTAGTGAGTGCGCACACATCGCCATATAGCGCTGCGGCTCTCCTTCTAGCGGCTCTGTGGAGTAACAGAGTTCGCACTCATTGCCACAGCGCATTACGGCGTTTATGTTGGCAACTCTGCGGGATAACAGAGTTTGCTTCTCGCGCCATTTTTACTAGCAGCAAGCTCCGCTTGCACGGTGGACCCCGGGCTGCGAACGCACCTTTCTACATTATATATTTGGTGTGTTCCGCAGACCCATAACAATGTGTACTTTTATTATTTAGATTTTTTTTCACTAAAATATTTATTTTTATTATAATAAATAAATATAATATATAATAAATATTGATTTTTTTTATTATTCTTTTTTAAATATTTTTACAATTATTTCATTTTTTTATTTAATTCTTATTTTTACACGTTGTTCCACTATGGGACACTCATTTTCTACATTTTCTGATAGCTTCTATATCCTGCAGATGAAGCAGCATCTGCATGCTATAGAAGCTTGCAGCGCTGCAGCTTCTCTGTGCACTAACCTGAGACTTCCTGACATGCACTGCGCATGTTAGGAAGTCTCTTTAACCTGGAGACCCGGATGTTGTCGTGACGACATCTATGTCTCCATGGGAACGATCGGGACCCCGCGGCATGCCGCAGAGTCTCCAATCTAAAGCAGAGGGGTTGTCAGCCCCTCTGCAGCCGCCGGAACGCTGAGATCATCTTTGATCGCAGTGTGTCGGGGTTAAAGTGCAGGGGCAGTTTGTGACTGCTCCTGGCACTTAGTGCCCGGTGTTAGCTGTAAAAATCAGCTGACACCCGACTGCGATCGGCCGCGCTCCCCCTGTGAGCGCTGCCGATCGACTATGACATACTATCCCTTCCTTGGGAATTAAGTCACAGGGCACATGGATGGGATAGTAGGTAAAATGGTAGAAAGGGGTTAAAGGGGAAGTCACAGGCGTCACCATCTGACCTTGTGGACCTGAACCGCAGCATCAGCCATATATAGCCGAACACCACAGGTGGCATCACAAACTAATTTCCCCACAAACTACCCCATCATCATCTTTGACATTTTATTGGATGCCCAGGGCCACGGACCGGGTCACTGCTGAGCAGAGATGTTACTACTCTCCAAGGGTAGATCTAGGCCCCAGGATAGATGTAACAGGGTGTTCAGGTGGTGGTGAACGTTGGGGTGCAGAGAATAAGCAGGAACACAGAAGAGTGCAGTTTTCTTTAACTTTTATTTCTTTGTAGATGAAAATGCAGTCCGGGGCACTAGTTACAGATGTTAGAGGGAGTCCGGCTAGCCGGGAAGCATTCAGGGATCCACCCTGCCTGATGGGGTTGGAGGCCTTCCTGCTGCGCTCTCTGTTCGAGTCCCTGCTGCTTGCAGCTATGCAGCGACTCTCTGCTGTGTGTTGGCTTTAACTTTTATGGCAGACAGCGCAAGCCTATAATGGGCACTGCCTGTTCACTGGAAACCCTGGGCTCTTGGTCTGCTGCGGTGCCTTCAGGTGTTTGGTGTGGAAAGGGAGCTTGGAGTCCCCTGCCCTCCAAATTTGTCTGTCGGGGCGGGCAGCACCCTCACAGCCAAGGACTCTGGCGTTCTTTTTCTCAGCTCCGGGATCAGCTCTGTTGCAGCTGCAATTCCCCAGAAGCCTTGTCTCCGCTCCTCTCTCTTTCCTCTCCTCAGACTAACTGCCTTACCTCCTCCTACTGACCAGAGAGAGCAGCTCCCCTGAAGTCGGGTTCAGAGCTCTACTTGCTGGCTTGTAGCAGGAATTGTGTTGCATGCTGTGTGTTACCTGGCATGCTTCCAGGCATGACATCACCACCCTGTATAGGGAGGCAATGTCACCATGTCAACCGGATTCTGGGGTGCCACATGGGATGATGGGGGTAACAGTCCCAAAAGCCCCCACCTGCTGTCGTTCAGACTTTAATAGAACGCTCAGCATTCTCCTCCGCTCGCAGGCCGAGCAGGGAAGAATGACATCCGGCTTCAGTACCAGCTGCCTGGGAAAAGCGCTTACAGTAGCCTCTTCTTCCCCGGCAGCCGTCTGTGCACACGGAGGACAGTGTGCACTGTTCTCCATGTGCATGTGTGCGACAAACTTTTCAGCCCATGTGTCCGGGTGAAAACGGACATGTCTGCGTGTTTTGCACATGGACACAGTCCGTGAAAACACGCTGACATATGCATAGACCCATTCATTTGAATGGGTCTACATGTGTCAGTGTCTCCGGTACATGAGAAAACTGTCACCACATGTATTGGAGACACTGATGTGTGAAAGGGGCCTAAATCCACATTCTTTATTAGAAGCTACCACCTCTAGATGAGAGAATGAGATACATGGCCCCTGGTTTCATGGCAGCGAAAAAAACAATATTCTACTGCAATAACTGACCCTCTCGGTAAAATTATTGAGTATGGACTCTTCAGTTGAAGTTAAAATAGCCTAGGTTTTCCAGTAAAATATCTCTTCAGGTACTTGGCCTTTGTTTTTTTTATGCTTTTAGTCTATTGGAGTTGCTTGGGGAATATAACATAGGGTTTATTTGCATTAAAAACTGCATAATTTCAAATTTTTTTTCAATTGATCCAAGGATGGCACAGTAAACTTATAGCACTATAGCATTTGCTGTTACTTTAATGACTCTCTGTCTGGATTTTAAATTGCATTTCTTCTATGCAGAGACCTTTAGCTGTGTCTGGATTATGAACCTTGCATGGCTTTGACGCACACAAGTGATTCATGTTCCGTATTACTTCAATTTAAGGAATTCACATGCGGCAGTGTCCAAAAAACAAATGTTAACAGCAAGTTTTTTGAGACTTCTTTTAGAAGTTCATTGTGATTGCTGCTGCAAGTGCTTAATTAAGTTGAGAAAGTTTCCCCTAGCATATGTTAAAAAGGCCAGGGACAGCATCTCATTCCAGAATGCTTCACATGACTAACCAGACATAGCTCAGATTCATGTGACTGAACACATTATCATCAAAGCATCCTTGCCAGGTCCTCAGAACACTGACGCATCACACCTGTTGTAATGCTCCCTTGGAACCCTATGTGAAATTAGAGTATCCCTAATAGACTTTCCAATGAGTTAGGCATTTTAGAAAAGCTACAGCTTCTTTGTTTTTATGGATACAAAAAGAAAAGTAGACTGGATGTCTTGTTACTAAGAAATTCTTTAGGGAATTATGCATTGCTACAGATAACATAAATGTGCATTATATAACTAACGTATCTTTAAAAAAATAAACCCAATACTTTGAAGTTTCATATATTTAGACTAGGGAATCAAATTGAGGCAAATCACATTCCTTTCAAACTTCTTGAAACGTTAGATTCATCCGGAAATCTGATTTTTTTTTTTTTTTGCTACACAATTTGCACAAATCAAGCACTACGTCAACAATAATTTTGCTGGTTTTTGAAAAGCCAGGAAGGAGTTATCAAAAACATTATACTTACCTCACTCCTTATCTTTTCTGCCATTATGGTTAAAGAGGTTTGCAACTATAACATCTGATTTGTGGTGGTGCCATACCCACCGCCCCTGTGGCTCAGTGGTTACCGCCGGTGGCCAGAAGTTCTCGGATGCTGCTGGAACAGAGCATTTCTATCAAAACTGCAGTCATCGTGGCGAGGTACTGCAGATTATTAATCTGAATAGGAAGTGGATCTGCACTACCAGGTCAGGGCCATTATAGAAGTGACGGAGCGGCTGTATTCCAGTAGCATCCTCCGACTACTGCCAGTGCCAGTAACAGGTGATCAGCAAGGGTGCTGGGTGTCACACCTCCACCAATTAGAAATTGATGGCCTATCCAGTGGATTGTTCATCAATACAAAAGTTATGATCAACCCCTTTAATACTAGTCTTTCCCTCTGGGAAAATATAAAAAGGATTGCCTAAGAAGCGCAATTTTTGCTTGCGAAAGGGGGCATTCCCCACGAAACGTTGCCTAAGTCACTGCATTTGGATCTGGCTGTTCCTGTGTTTGCTACATGTCTTGGACTCTGGAGGCATTTGTGTCAAAAAAAATGTTTACAATTGCCAAACAAGGATTAAGGACATTCCATCTGTACATGGCTATATATCAAATATGAAATTGCTATTGAAATTGTAATACATGCAGTAAATCATTTTTTATAGCATATCAATGCTTGGAAGAGGAATTTTTTTCTTTTCTAGCAAGATGGTGCCACCGGTGTCCGTGCAATAACAGCTATCAGATGACCGATAGCTGCTACTGCACAGGTGTGGCCGGCTCCATTTTCACTTTTTTTTAGGAACTTCAGGATTACATCAAATAAATATGCATAAAATTGATTACACATGCTATCATGCTGCAGCGCAGGTGCCACCGCCGGCGCCTGCCTGCAGAAGGTGTTTTTTTTCAAGATATATATAATATTCATTATGTAAACTAGGGGCAGGTCACTGAGGGATCACTGACTTGTCAGAAACCATACTGAGGAATATCTAAGCAGAGCACCATATAAAGACCCCCCACAGGCCGCCCCAGAGCACAAGCATATCATTAACTTAATACTGAAAATAAAGATTAAACAACAACCACAAGACGGATTTCATCAACCAAGGTATCATTGTAATCAGTATAACGGCACCGAACTGACACTGTGTAGGTTACTGTGCACAATCCTGCTGACAAGTCCCCTTTAAGAAACAAGCAAACGAATAAAAAGAAATATCCACATCAAAGTTATCCTACTGCTCCCATTCCAACAATGTTCTGGACATAAATAAGTCTTTTCTTCTTGTTCCATCCCATTACTGTGGTTACAGTTTTTGCAATACTTTTTGTAACAGAAAGCTTTTTAGTTTAGCTTCAGTTTTTGACAAAGGTGAAGAATAAGAATTTATGACATAGCTACATAAATTTACATAAAGCACTTGTGGTGTTAAAAGATATTGTGGTCAAAGTTATTGTAGTGATGGAGCAGCTATAAAGCTCCTTTGTAGTGTTACTTTCTTTAATATTTTTCAAGGGAACCTGTCATGTAAAATATCCCTATTAACCCCTTCACCCCCAAGGGTGGTTTGCACGTTAATGACCGGGCCAATTTTTACAATTCTGACCACTGTCTCTTTATGAGGTTATAACTCTGGAACGCTTCAACGGATATTCGCGATTCTGAGATTGTTTTCTCGTGACATATTGTACTTCACGTTAGTGGTAAAATTTCTTCCATATACCTTGCGTTTATTTTTGAAAAAAACGCAAATATGGCGAAAATTTTGAAAATTTTGCAATTTTCAAACTTTGAATTTTTATTCCCTTAAAACAGAGAAATATGTCACACAAAATAGTTAAGAAATAACATTTCTAACATGTCTGCTTTAGATCAGCACAATTTTGGAAACAAAATTTTTATTTGTTAGGAAGTTATAAGGGTTAAAAGTTGACCAGCGATTTCTCATTTTTACAACAAAATTTACAAAGCCATTTTTTTAGGGACCACCTCACATTTGAAGTCACTTTGAGGGATCTATATGGTAGAAAATGCCCAAAAGTGACACCATTCTAAAAACTGCACCCCTCAAGGTACTCAAAACCACAATCAAGAAGATTATTAACCCTTCAGGTGCTTCACAGGAGCTGAAGCAATGTGAAAGGAAAAAATGAACATTTTACTTTTTAGTCACAAAAATGATCTATTACAAACATTTTTTTTATTTTCACAAGGGAAAAAGGAGAAAATGGACAGATATAGTTGTTGTGCCATTTCTCCTGAGTATGCCAATACCCAATATGTGGGGGAAAACCACTGTTTGGGTGCACGGAAGGGCTTAGAATGGAAGGAGCGCCGTTTGACTTTCCCAAACTAAAATTGGTGGGAATTGAGATTGGACGCCATGTCGCGTTTGGAGATTCCCTGATGTGCCTAAACAGTGGAAACCCCCCACATGTGACCCCATTTTGGAAACTAGACCCCCTAAGGAACTTATCTAGATGTGTGGTGAGCACTTTGAACCCCCAAGTGCTTCACGCAAGTTTATAATGTAGAGCCGTGAAGAAAAAAAATCATATTTTTTCCACAAGCATGATGTTTTAGTCCACAATTTGTTATTTTCCCAAGGGTAAGAGGAGAAATTGGACCACAAAAGTTGTTTCCCAACTTGTCCTGAGTACGCCGATACCCAATATGTGGGGGGGAACCACTGTTTGGGCGCACGGCAGGGCTCGAAATGGAATGAGCGCCATTTGACTTTTCCAAACCAAAATTGGCTGGAATTGAGAAAGGACGCCATGTTGCGTTTGGAGAGCCACTGATGTGCCTAAACAGTGGAAACCCCCACATGTGACCCCATTTTGGAAACTAGACCCCCTAAGGAACTTATCTAGATGTGTGATGAGCACTTTGAACCCCAAAATGCTTCACGCAAGTTTATAATGTAGAGCCGTGAAGAAAAAAAATCATATTTTTTCCACAACCATGATGTTTTAGTTCCCAATTTGTTATTTTCCCAAGGGTAAGAGGAGAAATTGGACCACAAAAGTTGTTGTCCAACTTGTCCTGAGTACGCTGATACCCCATATGTGGGGGGGAACCACTGTTTGGGCGCACGGCAGGGCTCGAAATGGAAGGAGCGCCATTTGACTTTTCCAAACCAAAATTGGCTGGAATTGAGAAAGGACGCCATGTTGCGTTTGGAGAGCCACTGATGTGCCTAAACAGTGGAAACCCCCCACATGTGACCCCATTTTGGAAACTAGACCCCCTAAGGAACTTATCTAGATGTGTGATGAGCACTTTGAACCCCCAAATGCTTCACGCAAGTTTATAATGTAGAGCCGTGAAGAAAAAAAATCATATTTTTTCCACAACCATGATGTTTTAGTCCCCAATTTGTTATTTTCCCAAGGGTAAGAGGAGAAATTGGACCACAAAAGTTGTTGTCCAACTTGTCCTGAGTACGCTGATACCCCATATGTGGGGGGGAACCACTGTTTGGGCGCACGGCAGGGCTCGAAATGGAAGGAGCGCCATTTGACTTTTCCAAACCAAAATTGGCTGGAATTGAGAAAGGACGCCATGTTGCGTTTGGAGAGCCACTGATGTGCCTAAACAGTGGAAACCCCCCACATGTGACCCCATTTTGGAAACTAGACCCCCTAAGGAACTTATCTAGATGTGTGGTGAGCACTTTGAACCCCAAAATGCTTCACGCAAGTTTATAATGTAGAGCCGTGAAGAAAAAAAATCATATTTTTTCCACAACCATGATGTTTTAGTCCCCAATTTGTTATTTTCCCAAGGGTAAGAGGAGAAATTGGACCACAAAAGTTGTTGTCCAACTTGTCCTGAGTACGCTGATACCCCATATGTGGGGGGAACCACTGTTTGGGCGCACGGCAGGGCTCGAAATGGAAGGAGCGCCATTTGACTTTTCCAAACCAAAATTGGCTGGAATTGAGAAAGGACGCCATGTTGCGTTTGGAGAGCCACTGATGTGCCTAAACAGTGGAAACCCCCCACATGTGACCCCATTTTGGAAACTAGACCCCCTAAGGAACTTATCTAGATGTGTGATGAGCACTTTGAACCCCCAAGTGCTTCACGCAAGTTTATAATGTAGAGCCGTGAAGAAAAAAAATCATATTTTTTCCACAAGCATGATGTTTTAGTCCCCAATTTGTTATTTTCCCAAGGGTAAGAGGAGAAATTGGACCACAAAAGTTGTTGTCCAACTTGTCCTGAGTACGCCGATACCCCATATGTTGGGGGGAACCACTGTTTGGGCGCATGGCAGGGCTCGAAATGGAAGGAGCGCCATTTGACTTTTCCAAACCAAAATTGGCTGGAATTGAGAAAGGACGCCATGTTGCGTTTGGAGAGCCACTGATGTGCCTAAACAGTGGAAACCCCCCACATGTGACCCCATTTTGGAAACTAGACCCCCTAAGGAACTTATCTAGATGTGTGGTGAGCACTTTGAACCCCCAAATGCTTCACGCAAGTTTATAATGTAGAGCCGTGAAGAAAAAAAAACATATTTTTTCCACAACCATGATGTTTTAGTCCCCAATTTGTTATTTTCCCAAGGGTAAGAGGAGAAATTGGACCACAAAAGTTGTTGTCCAACTTGTCCTGAGTACACTGAAACCCCATATGTGGGGGGGAACCATTGTTTGGGCGCACGGCAGGGCTCAACAGGGAAGGAGTGCCGTTTGACTATTCCAAACCAAAATTGGCTGGAATTGAGAACGGACGCCATGTCGCGTTTGTGGAGCCCCTGATGTGCCTAAACAATGGAAACCCCCACAAGTGACCCAATTTTGGAAACTAGACCCCCTAAGGAACTTATCTAGGTGTGTGGTGAGCATTTTGAACCCCCAAGTGTTTCACTAAAGTTTATAATGCCCTGGCGAGAATAAAAAAAAAAAAATTTCCACAAATATGATGTTTTAGTCCCCAATTTTTTAATTTTCCCAAGGGTAACAGGAGAAATTGGACCACAAAAGTTGTTGTCCAATTTGTCCTGAGTACGCTGATACCCCATATGTTGGGGGGAACCACTGTTTGGGTGCATGGCAGGGCGCAGAAGGGAAGTAGTGACGTTTTGGAATGCAGACTTTGATGGAATGGTCTGCGGGCGTCATGTTCCGTTAGCAGAGCCCCTCATGTGCCTAAACAGAGGAAAACCCCACAAGTGACCCCATTTTGGAAACTAGACCCCCTAAGGAACTTATCTAGGTGTGTGGTGAGCATTTTGAACCCCCAAGTGTTTCACTAAAGTTTATAATGCCCTGGCGTGAATAAAAAAAAATAAAAAATTTCCACAAATATGATGTTTTAGTCCCCAATTTTTTATTTTCCCAAGGGTAACAGGAGAACTTGGACCACAAAAGTTGTTGTCCAATTTGTCCTGAGTACGCTGATACCCCATGTGTTGGGGGGAACCACTGTTTGGGCGCATGGCAGGGAGCAGAAGGGAAGCAGTGACGTTTTGGAATGCAGACTTTGATGGAATGGTCTGCGGGCGTCATGTTCCGTTAGCAGAGCCCCTCATGTGCCTAAACAGTGGAAACCCCCACAAGTGACCCCATTTTGGAAACTAGACCCCCTAAGGAACTTATCTAGGTGTGTGGTGAGCATTTTGAACCCCCAAGTGTTTCACTAAAGTTTATAATGCCCAGGTGTAAAAATAAAAAATCCTACTTTTATCCTCACAAAAATGATGTTTTAGTCCCCAATTTTTTATTTTCCCAAGGGTAAGAGGAGAAATTGGACACCAAAAATTGTTGTCCAATTTGTCCTGAGTACACTGGTGCCCCATATGTGGGAAAAAACTGTTTGGGCACAAGTCGGGGCTCAGAAGGGAAGTCGTGACGTTTTGGAATGCAGACTGATGGAATGGTCTGCGGGCGTCATGTTCCGTTTGAAGAGCTCCTGATGTGCCTAAACAGTAAAAAAAAACCACAAGTGACATAATTTTGGAAAGTAGACTCCCAAGGAACTTTTCTAAATGTGCCCCCCTTCTGGAACTAATCTTTCCTGTAAAGTAAATTAGTAGTGCATTGAGGTGTGGTACAATTTGAAACAATCCTTCATACACAGGCCAGGTTTTTCGGGGCAGGTGTCGCATTGGTAAGTGGTGTCCTTGCGTATTCCCCTTTTGTAACACACTCGGCACCTTTTTTGCGGCTTACCTTTGCTTCCAGTTGGCGGGACCATCCCCGGGAAATGCTGACCTGGTATGATACGAGCACCTTCAGTTCCAGAAGTACTGGGGCCCGCTCTTTCCTGATCGCCAAACATCAGGGCCTTAACCACTACCTCCTGAAACTGAAGGTACGTCGTATCGCTGTTGCGTGCACATCGTGACAGCAGGAAAGCGTTGAGCATTGCCATTTGGACGATGTGCACGGACAGCTTCTTGTACCACACCTTGGCCTTTCTCAAAGCACTGTACGGTTGGAGGAGTTGATCAGAGAGATCAACACCCCCCATGTATTTATTGTACCCCAGTACACAGTCCAGTTTGCGGACCTGTGTAGAGGTACCCCGTACAGTGCTGAGGGCGCTGCCATCACCATGTATGGTGGTCAAGAGAAGGACATCCCTCTTGTCCTTGTACTTGACCACCAACAGGTGGTCTCTACATTGGGCTCTGCTCTCACCCTTTCTGAGCATCTGCCCAAGTAGCGTCTTCGGGAGGCCTCTCTGATTTTTGCGGACGGTACCGCAAGCTGCGGTACCTCGCGCAGAGAGGGATTTGTAGAGTGGGACGCTGGAATAAAAGTTATCGGTGTAAAGGTGATAACCTTTATCCAGCAGTGGGTGCACCAAATCCCACACAATTTTCCCACTCACTCCCAGGACGGGGGGACACTCAGGGGGTTCAATCCTGGTGTCCTTTCCTTCGTAAACTCTAAAGCTGTGCGTGTACCCTGAGGTACTCTCGCACAGCTTGTAGAGTTTAATTCCGTACCTTGCCCTCTTGCTGGGCAGGACTGGCGGAATCTGAGCCGTCCCTTAAAATGAACCAAGGACTCATCCACGCAGATGTCCCTTTGGGGCACGTACACTTCAGCAAACTTTTTGCTGAAGTGTTCGATGACCGGCCGAACTTTGAACAGACGGTCAAAGTTGGGGTCATTTTGTGGGGGACACTGTGCATTATCATTATAATGCAGGAATTTGTGGATGGCCTCAAAACGCGTCCGGGCCATGACCATTCGGAACAGTGGAGTGTTGTATAAAATATCAACACTCCAATATTGCCGAAGTTCTGGCTTCTTCAGGATCCCCATATGGAGGACCAGGCCCCAAAACTGCATCATTTCACCTGCGTCTACAGGAGACCAGTTGGAAAATGATGACACTGGGTTTTGCGCCAAAAATTGCCGAGCGTACAAATTAGTTTGCTCCACCACGAGGTTAATAAAATCCTCAGAGAAAAAGACTTTGAAAAAGTCTATTTCTCTGAGGCCCGTGGTGTCAAACTTGATTCCTGATTCTGCCACAAAATCAGGAATCAGTGGCTCGTAATTTTCGGGGGGCGGGGTTCATATGGGGTCCGAAGAGGGGTGCGCTGGTTCATTTTCAGGGGTGGGCGCTGCTTCATCTTCTGTCCTGGGGCGTCTGCGTGGCGGTTCTGCAGGACCCGAGGAGGAAGATGAGGAAGAGGAGGAAGAAGAAGAAGAGGATGAAGAATCTGAAAAGTAAAGAAATGTGGGATCCTCTCCCTCGCTATCAGTGTCGGAGGCAAGGAAAGCGTATGCCTCTTCCACTGAATAGCGCTGTTGGGAAGAACGTGACGAGCGGGACATTTTTTTTGTGAATGTGGTGCTTTGTGTGAACTTTATTTATAACTGTGTGTGTGTGTGGGGGGGGATAGTGGTTGGTGCAAACTATGCTGAAAGGAAAAAGCTAAAAGAAAAGAAAGAGAATAGGGAAAAAAATGCCTGTGAAAAAAAGTCTAAACCAGCAGGCACGAGCTCTGATAAGTGACCGGTGTCACTTATCAAAGTTCCGCGGCTGCCGGATGTGCGCACAGGAGTGGCGGAAAGGGAAGTGAAAAAAAAAAACGGCAGGAACGAGCTCTGATAAGTGACCGGAGTCACTTATCAAAGTTCCGCGGCTGCCGGATGTGCGCACAGGAGTGGCGGAAAGGGAAGTGAAAAAAAAAAAAAAACGGCAGGAACGAGCTCTGATAAGTGACCGGTGTCACTTATCAAAGTTCCGCGGCTGCTAGATGTGCGCACGGGAGTGGCGGAAAGTGGAGTGAAAAAAAAAACTGCAGGAACGAACTCTGATAAGTGACTGGTGTCACTTATCAAAGTTCCGCGGCTGCTGGATGTGCGCACAGGAGTGGCGGAAAGGGGAGTGAAAAAAAAAAATGCAGGAACGAGCTCTGATAAGTGACTGGTGTCACTTATCAAAGTTCCGCGGCTGCTGGATGTGCGCACAGGAGTGGCGGAAAGGGGAGTGAAAAAAAAAAAGACGGCAGGAGCGAGATCTGATAAGTGACCGGTGTCACTTATCAAAGTTCCGCGGCTGCTAGATGTGCGCACAGGAGTGGCGGAAAGGGGAGTGAAAAAAAACAAAAAAACGGCAGGAACGAGCTCTGATAAGTGACCGGTGTCACTTATCAAAGTTCCGCGGCTGCTAGATGTGCGCACGGGAGTGGCGGAAAGTGGGGTGAAAAAAAAAAACTGCAGGAACGAGCTCTGATAAGTGACTGGTGTCACTTATCAAAGTTCCGCGGCTGCTGGATGTGCGCACAGGAGTGGCGGAAAGGGAAGTGAAAAAAAAAAAACTGCAGGAACGAGCTCTGATAAGTGACTGGTGTCACTTATCAAAGTTCCGCGGCTGCTGGAAGTGCGCACAGGAGTGGCGGAAAGGGGAGTGAAAAAAAAAACCAAAAACGGCAGGAACGAGCTCTGATAAGTGACCGGTGTCACTTATCAAAGTTCCGCGGCTGCAAGATGTGCGCACGGGAGTGGCGGAAAGTGGTGTGAAAAAAAAAAAACTGCAGGAACGAGCTCTGATAAGTGACTGGTGTCACTTATCAAAGTTCCGCGGCTGCTAGATGTGCGCACGGGAGTGGCAGAAAGTGGGGTGGAAAAAAAAAAAAAACTGCAGGAACGAGCTCTGATAAGTGACTGGTGTCACTTATCAAAGTTCCGCGGCTGCTGGAAGTGCGCACAGGAGTGGCGGAAAGGGGAGTGAAAAAAAAAAAAATGCAGGAACGAGCTCTGATAAGTGACTGGTGTCACTTATCAAAGTTCCGCGGCTGCTGGAAGTGCGCACGGAGGGGGGTGCAAAAGAAAAACGAGCACGAGTGTTGATCGGTGAACTGCGTCACCAATCAACGCTCGGCGGCTGCTAAATGTGTGCAAAGGGGGGGTAAAAAGAGGGGGAAAGGGAAGGGGGGAGGGGGGATTGGGGTGGATCGGGCAGGAATCGGGGCTCAAAAACTCACGTTTGTAGTCTCTCTTCTTTCTTCTCTCCTTCTTTCTTCTTTCTTCTCTCTTCTTTCTTCAGCAGGAGTTGTGGTGTCACAGGCTACTGTGGCACCACAAGGCCCAGCACAGGAGGAGATCTGGCGTGTGACCGCACTGCAGGAATCCTCAGCAAGTGTGAGGACCCCTGCAGTGCGGTCAGACAGGTCAGATCCAGTTTGCAGACAGGTCACAGAGCGGTCACATCGCTGCTGTGACCTGTCATTGGTGGGATCGATGATCACATCGATCCCACCAATCAGAGGAGACCCTTGTTTTGCCGGTTGCTAGGCACCGGCCTAGTAATCGGAGCTCACTGCTCCGATTCCTAGGCAGGTCACCGGCAGGTCAGGAAGCAGGGCACAGAGCGGTCACACCGCTGCTGTGCCCTGTGATTGGCGCGATCGTCGATGACATCGATCGCGCCAATCAGCAGCTGCAGGCCCTACTGGGCCTGTCCTAGGCTCCGGCCTAGGATCGGTGCTATTACTGCACCGATCCAGGCAGGTACAGGCAGGGCACAGTGCAGATACACCGCGGCTGTGCCCTGCGATTGGCGCGATCGATGTGATCGACGATCGCGCCAATCCAGGGGGGGTCTGCTCCTTTCTATGCCCAGGCCTAGGATCGAGTACATCGGTACTCGATTCTAGCCTGGGATCTCACTGTTTCAGCCCATCGGATTGGCTGAAACAGTGAGAAAGGCTGCGATTGGCTGTTCAGAATTGAACAGCCAATCACAGCGATCGGGAGTGAGGGTGGGCGGTGACAGACCCCGGGATGCCGGCGCCATCTCTCCTGAGGTAAGATGGCGTCGGAATTTTAATGCGATCATTGCGACTTAAGTCGCAATGTCGCATTAAAGGGCTGGACGTACTATCCCGTCCCCGGTCATACGGGCCCAGGTACCATGGACGGGATAGTATGTCCGATGGCAGTAAGGGGTTAACCTGCAGTTATGGGATTAATCTGCTGGTTGAAAGCATTCTGACACTGTGCAGTGCCAGTACTGAGAGCCCCCTTCCGGGAGGAAATGAACTTTATTTCTCCTGGCAGCTTTGCTCTTTCAGTCATAGGAATGATGCTGGCATGGTTTCAGTCACCATTATGTGCAAAGAGAGCGGCAGCTGTAACCGTGCCCCCAGAACTGACTGACATCAGCTTGGCATTGGAGCCGGCTGTCAGTTAGTTCAACATGCGCGGTTACAGCTGCCACTCTCTATGCACAGAATGTTCACTGAAACCGTACCAGAGCCACCCCTGTGACTGAAAGAGCAAGCCTCCTGGTAAGTTGACTCTTAGTGTGACATCTCCCTTTAAAATCTTGTAAAAAACAGTTAATCTCAATAGTTTGTCATGACTTTATTTGAAAGCATTTTGAGTTTTATTTTAAGCCAATGACTCCAAAATTTCTGCAAAACCTCTAGTGCCACCTTCCAGTAGGTGGCACTAGAGTTCGAATCCTCTCTCTCACTGAAGAGGCAATTTGCCTCTTTAAGAATCACAGATGAGCATGCATGGCCTATAATTCTGCTAACATTGGCATGCCAGGCATGTCACACTCCACAAGGAGATGTTACCCCTTAGTCTCCAGTCAAAGGCATCACATACAGCCAAATCAGATCTCTAGCTTTGCAATAAAGAAGGGGTAACATCCAAAAAATGTTTCTGCAAACACAGATTCTGGTTTAGCTTTTATCTTAAGTCATGTGGCAAGGCTCGTTAAAAGGGTTGACTTTTAGGATTGCTACTTCCAATAGGTGGCACTAGAGTTCTTATCCTCATCTCTCAGTAAAGGCAGTTTGCAAAAATTCAACAAACCAAAACGCATAATGTAGTGATTCCTATATTTAATTTCACTTTTGACCTTATAAAATACACTAGATGGGGGCCCGATTCTAACGCATCGGGTATTCTAGAATATGTATGTAGTTTATTTATGAAGATTTAAGAATAATGCAATGAATACACAGGATTTTCCTGGTAAAGTATATACATTATCATTAAATGTTATTGCTAATAGAAGTTAATAAAACTGAACGAAATTATTAAACAAATCATCAAAATATATAAACTATTACATGAATTCTAACTGTATTTTAATAAATCACGTTGCAATAATTATTTTCCCCTCCATTTGCTCATTTTCCCCTCCATTTGCTCTTTAACACAGGTTCTGCGACAGTCCCTGTGACGTTGCTAAGGCCCGGTCGGGTATCCAAGGGGCGAGCCCGCACCACTCCCTGCGCCTGTGGCTGATTGGTCGCGTCAGGCCGGGCACGACCAATCAGCGATGCGGGATTTCTGTTACAGACAGAATTATATGATTATATAGTAGATGAATGGAGCAAAGAAAACACTACAAATAGAGTAGCAAAGCTGTGCACTTTTACAGCCAAATAGAGTATAAAGTCCTTAATTTGTGAAAAAAAGAGTAAATTGTGAAAAACCCTCCATTTCGTTATTTTTTTATTTAATTTTATATACATTTAATTTATTACAGATTGCATAGTTACATAGTTGAATATTAATATAAAATATTTAATTTGCTGCAGAAAGCAAATATGAGTTCTATACATATGACTAGAGTTGTTTGACAGGAAGCATACTGATTTCTGCACACACATTCAGATACATAGACCTGAACAGTCTATTGTAAAGGGTTATGGTAGGAGATGAGCGGATCTTTGGAAATTCAAATTCACTGGCTGAATTTTTTTCCCCAAAAATTAACTGACAACAAATTAATTTGTGCATATCTCACAACTGAAAAGCTTGCAATTGCTCAGATAATACACAAGGGAGAGAGGAAAGGAGAGAAAGAACCATGCGGTCCATAAGAGCTGACATTTTACACGCAAAGAGAGAGAGGAACCCGCTGATCATAAGAACTTATTCTCTACAGGCGAGTGAGAGGACCCACTCATCATAAGAGCTTATTCTCCACAGGATAGAAGGATAGATAGATAGAGATAGATAGATAAAGATAGATAGATAGATAGATAGATAGTAAATAGATAGATAGATAGATAGATAGATAGGAATAGTAGATAGATAGATAGATAGATAGATAGAAATAGATAGATAGATAGATAGATAGTAGGGGTAGTGTAGATAGATAGATAGATAGATAGATAGATAGATAGATAATAGAGAGACAGACGGAACAGACAACAGACACAGACGCGCAGAAAGCATAGATAGATAGATAGATAGATAGATAGATAGATAGATAGATAGATAGAAAATATAGAGCTTACAGTCTACAGAACAGAGGACCTTCCTGACCTTAAGAGCTCACACTCTACAGAAGAGAGGAAACCGCTGACCATAAGAGCTTACTTCATACAGAAGATAGAGACTTACCTAGCGACTCTAGAAATGGAAAATGATTCTGCTGTTCTAACCTCCACTGAAAACTGCTGATCTGTGATGACCAAGTTACTGACCACTACTGTACAGGTTATGATAATCCATAAGATGTCATATCTAGTGGTCATTATGGAGAAACCCACGAGACCATTAAAAAAAAGACATTAACCTGCTCTTTGATGTTTCAGCAGTGTGACAAATGGTGCTGTTCAAGTTTTTTTTCTTTGGTGAATCACAAATGGAATTTCAAAGTGTACAAATTTAGGCCGGTTTCACACTTCCGTGTCTCCAGTACGTGTGGTGACAGTTTTCACACATACTGGAGACACGTACAGACATAGACACATTATAATCTGTGAGTCTATGCACATGTGCGTGTTTGCACATGGACCGTGTGTCCGTGTGCCAAACATGTAGACATGTCCGTTTTGACACGGCCCGGAAAACGTCCCACACACGTGCACACGAAGAACTGTTCACACAGTCCTCCGTGTGCGTGGACGGCTGCTGGGGAAGTCGCGGCTACTGTAAGCCGCTGTCCCCCTGCGGCTGGTGCTGAAGCCGGCTGTAATTCCCCCTGCTCTGCCTGCGAGTAGAGGAGAACAAAGAGCGGTGTATTAATATACCGCTCTTTGTTCTCCTCTGCTCGCAGGCAGAGCTGGGGGAATTACAGCCGGCTTCAGCACCAGCTGCAGGGGGACAGCGGCTTATAGTAGCCGCTACTTCCCCGGTGGCCGTCAGTGTGTCCGTGTGGTACTGATGGGCACACGAGTGGCACACGGTTGCCACACGTGTGCCGCACATAGTACACACACGGACACTGATATCTACAGTACCGATTTTTCCGGTACCGAAAATATCAGGACGTGTGAAACCGGCCTTATGTGACGTCATCAATTTAAGGAAATTTGACGCTGTGAATCAATCTGCTCATCTCTAGTTATAGTCTCCGATTGTTTGAATTCAATGTAATGTAAATCCTCTATTTTGGTGATTTGTTGTTGCAACATACAAAATGTAATGAAATAACACAGGTATTTTTTATTAAGTTTTATTTTCATGAAATTAGCTACCATTTTAAATTTACAGCTTCTTGAAGACATCTGAAACCTCAGAGTGTTTTCATATTTGTATTAAATTGAAAGTAAAACCAGGCACTAAAATGTTAACTGACCAGATAGGATTTTTCAAATAATTAAAGCACCACTCCAGCGTGGGTTTGTTTTTCAGCGCTGTAGTGGAGCTTTAAATGTAAGCCCTCTGCCCCCGTTCTTGTACTCAACTTCCAGCGGCTTCAACTCTTTCTAACGCTGGTCTGGTCCAGCGGCGCCATCTTGTACCCGTAACTTCTGACTGTCAGAAAGCTCAATGCAAGTCTATTGGAGCCAGAACGAAACTCTCATAGAGATGTATTGAAAATTGAACTCCTGCATGCTCTATGAAGCGCTGGAGCTGCCGTCAGGTCACTTTTCGTCGGAGACCGACAGGAGTGACCCAGGAAAAGCATAAAAGCGGCAGCCAGTGAGTATGAGACAGAAGGCAGATAAATTACATTTAAAGCACCACTTCAGTGGTGGAATAAAAACCCACTGGATTGGTGTTTTAACATTTTGGCAAATGCTAATGATGGTCAATTTTAAAATATATCCAGAACTATATTTTTGAATTATGTGTCACAGACTCACAGTTCGTTTCACTACCATAACATCAAAGGAGGTATTCAATTACTATAACAACAGTTTCAAACTATTTTGTTTTAATTTGGCAATACTTTTACGCTAACTAGATGGAAATGCCCTAACAGAAACCTTATTGCTAATGTATAAATTGGGTACGTACATCAAAAATAATATAAATTGCAATATAAATTGCTGTGCCTTTTTTTCCTGTTCTGCTATGTTGCTACTTTTATTTTTGTGTCCTCTATCTTTGTCCAAACGAAAACTATTTAACTGTAAGGAGAATGGTGAGGAGGAAAACATTCAATAAGATATTATCATGTCAATTTAACATATAGCAATCAATCAACTTGTGTAAACAGTGACATAGCCACACATCAGTTTTTAAGATTGTTACTCTTGTGTGAAAAGAAATGTGCAAATTTTATGTTGTGGTTATCTGTGAAATACAGATTGCTTATAAAAGATATAAATTTCACCCATTTATAATAATAATGTTTCAAAACTTTCAGAGCTTACTTGAAGAAAGGAATTGTTGATATTGCGTATTGCTGGTAAAGTGGAAAAGCAAGTCCAGGTACACACAAAAAAGGTTGGAGATTTTTGTTCCAAAGAAGAAGTATGCAAAATTTTAAATGCGTCAACAATAAGAACCACAAATCTATATTGTGTGTACCTGGACTTGCCTTTACACCTACTAGCAGTGCGGAACATCCACACTTCCTTTCTTCTCATAAGTATCTGGTCTGATGACTCGTGGAACTGCAGAAACTGTGATTCTCAGGCTAAGTACACACGTTGCGGAATTGCAGCGGAAATTTCCGCGGCAATCCAGCACTTCTCTGCCGCGGGAAATATGCATTTTTTTGGTATGCGTATTCCCGCCAGAAACTAGCGTTTTGCAAGCGTAATTAGCTTGCAGAATGCTAGCGTTTTCCTAGCGATCTGTAGCATCGCTTGGAAAACTGATTGACAGGTTGGTCACATGAGTCACACATAGTGTTTGACTCGTGTGACCAACTTTTTACTATTGATGCCGCCTATGCCGCATCAATAGTAAAAAGATCTAATGTAAAAATAATAAAAAAAATAAATAATGATATTCTCACCTTCCGGCGGCCCCCGCAGCTTTCCCGCCTCTCAGCGACGCTCCCGGCAACTCCCATTCCCAGGCGTCCTTTGCGACAGACCCCAGATGACGTAGCATCACGCGAGACAGCTACGTCATCTGGGTGATTCTCGCAAAGGACTCCTGGGAACGGGAGCGTCGCTGAGAGGCGGGAAAGCTGCGGGGGCTGCCGGAAGGTGAGAATATCATTATTTTTATATTTTTTTTACCAGGGATATGGTACCCAGGGCCTGGAGGAGAGTCTCCTCTCCTCCGGACCCTGGGTACCATCGCACATGAACCGCTTACATTCCACATAGTCACATGCGGAAAGTAAGCGGTTCAATTCATTCCTATAGCGGCGATTCCGCCGAGATTACGCAAAATTAATGAACATGTTCCTATTTTTTCCGCAAAGCGTTTTTTTCGTGGAAAAAAACGCTGCATGTGCACAAAAATTGCGTAATCCATTTAAATGAATAGGAATAGGATGCTTAATGCTTGCGTTTTTTTTGCGTTTTTGCAGCGGGAAAAAACTCGAAAAAAACTTGAAAATTCCTGCCGTGTGCACTTAGCCTAAACCTTAAGCTTTGTTGACTGAGCACAACCAAACCAAGTTAGCATAATGTTTTCTGTTTTTTAATATTGATGCTGTTTCCTAGCCTCTTTACATCTCAAAGTTTGTAGCTCCCACGTACAGACTCGCTTGTGACTTACCTGGTGGCAGAACGGTATCATATCCCAAAATGGTGGCTACGCAAGAAAAATCATTTTTTGTTTTAGAATATGAGTAGTGTAAATCAATTGTTACCATGCAGCGAGCATTCCTAATACAGTATGAAAGTGAAACATCTGCTCAACAGAGCATTTTGCGGTGGTATTGTCAATTTAAGAACACAGGATACTTGTGTAAACTTAAAAGCCCCGGACAACCTAGTGTTACAGGTGAAGCAATGGAGGGGGTTCAAGAGACCTTTGCACATAGCCCACAGAAATCAACACATTTGTGAACTTGGCATTCCTCAGCTGACCGGGAGATTCTGCAACATTTATGGTCTAGACTCTAGCCAATAACAACATCGATACTAAACTTGTGCACTTTTTAAGGAAGCATTGGAAGATGACAAGTTCGCTTCCCAGCTAGTATTCACTGATGAGACAACCTTTCACATAAGCAGAAAAGTGAACCATCACAATGTCTGAATATGGGGAATGGAAAATCCCAATGCCACAGTGGAAATCGAAAGAGATTCTCCGAAAGTAAATGTTTTCCGTGCAATCTGTAAAAAAAAGGTGACGAGTGCATTGTACCTCGATTCTGACAATTGATTCCTGAAATTTTCTTTCCAACATAATTGAGCTCCACCCCACTGGCAATCAGAAGTGCATCCCTATCTCAACGAGGAACTCCCAAAAGTGTGGATTGGGCACTGTACTGGTGTTGATTTGGCAATCTTCAGATGGCCCCCCTAGGTCTTCTTATCTGACAATGTGTAAATTGTTCCTTTGCGGGTACATCAAAGACATTTTCTAAATGCCGCCTTTAATAACACTGGATGAGCTCCGCAGCCACATTACTGTTGTTCTAATAACCATTGATGGGGACATGCTGCACCATGTTTGAACATCTGTAAACATTCTGTGCTAAATTTGGAGAGTTTATTTTCGTTATCATGTGTCATTCACTATTGTGCATTTGATACATTTTTAAATATACCGTATATACTCGAGTATAAGCCGACCTGAGTATAAGCCGACCCCCATAATTTTGCCACAAAAAACTGGGAAAACTTATCGATTCGAGTATAAGCCTAGGGTGGAAAATGAGATTATGCCCCATATGCTGCCCCATGTATTATGCCCCACAAAATGCTCTATGTATTGTGCCCCATATGCTGCCCCATGTATTATGCCCCATAGATGCTCCATAGATTGTGCCCCCATAGATGCTCCATAGATTATGCCCCATAGATGCTCCATAGATTGTGCCCCCATAGATGCTCCATAGATTGTGACCCCATAGATGTTCCATAGATTATGCCCCCATAGATGCTCCATAGATTGTGCCCTCCATAGATGCTCCATAGATTGTGTCCCCATAGATGCTCCATAGATTGTGCCCCCATAGATGCTCCATAGATTGTGCCCCATAGATGCTCCATAGATTGTGCCCCTATAGATGCTCAATAGATTATGCACCTATAGATGCTCCATAGATGCTCCATAGTATATATAGATCCCTTATGCTGTTGCAGCTGCTGCAACAACAAAAAAAAAAGACATACTCACCTCTCGTCGCTTGGGGCCAGGTGCCGGTGTCCTGAGCAGGCGGGGACACCAGCGCGCTATGGGGGACAGGTGCCGGTGTCACCGCTCGCTCAGGGCCCCGGCACCTGAGATATTTACCTGTTACCCAGTCCACCGCTGCTCGCTGCTGTGTCCTCGCATCCTCTCTAGCTGTGAATGCTCAGGTAGAGGGCGCGGCGCGTACTAACCACGTCATCGCGCCCTCTGCCTGAACATTCACAACTAGAAAGGACGCGAGGACACAGCAGCGAGCAACGGTGGAACGGGACAGGTGAACATCCCTTATACTCACCCTCCCACCGGCGCGGTCTCTGCAGCTCTGCTCTTCTCCCGTGGTCTCCAGCGCCAGTGTTCAGCGGTCAGGTGGTACCGCTCATTAAAGTCATGAATATGTAGCTGGTGGCAGCTAAAAGAAAGGGGTGTAAAGTGTTAATCTATTGGGTGACGCTGGCAGTGACGCAGCGGGGTTTATAAGGGTACTGCCTGGCTGCAGCCAGGAGTAATTATAATTCCCTCACTGCAGCGTGCCCAATAGCCAGCACACATCCAAGTGACCCGTCTGGCGACCAATTATCCTAGGTGCAGTTCCCTGACTGACCTGAGGGTAAGGGGGGCGCCAGAGAGCTGCAAGTTCCTAAGTGGAAGTGGGATAGTTATAAATCCCTGCAGTTTACTGGGTCGGACGGCAGCAGCCGTCGTGTGTGTGCACGTTCCATCACATGTGGTGGCAGCGGTGGGATCACAAGCCGTGACCCCCGGGCTACCGTGTGGCGGACTGTGTGCCCCCAATTCTAACTCCAACCCTAACCCCAACACACCCCTAACCCTAGTCCCAACCCTAGCGCCAACCCTAACCCTAACTTTAGCCGCAACCCTAACCCTAACCCTAATGGGAAAATGGAAATAAATACATTTTTTTTATTTTATTATTTTTCCCTAACTAAGGGGGTGATAAAGGGGGGGTTTGATTTACAATTTATAGCGGGTTTTTATGATTGGCAGCTGTCACGCTAAAAGACGCTTTTTATTGCAAAAAATAGTTTTTTGCATCGCCACATTTTGAGAGCTATAATTTTTGCATATTTTGGCCCACAGAGTCATGTGAGGTCTTATTTTTTGCGGCACGAGTTGACGTTTTTATTGGTACCATTTTTTAGCACGTGACATTTTTTGATCGCTTTTTATTTCGATTTTTTTGAGGTTAGAATGAACAAAAATCAGCAATTCATGAATTTCTTTTGGGGGAGGCGTTTTTATCGTTCCGCGTGTGGTAAAATTGATAAAGCAGTTTTATTCTTCGGGTCAGTACGATTATGGCGATACCTCATTTATATAATTTTTTTATGTTTTGGCGCTGATGATGCTGTATTGTGGCTCGTTTTTTGCGGGACAAGATGACGTTTTCAGCGGTACCATGTTTATTTATAACGGTCTTTTTGATCGCGTGTTATTCCACTTTTTGTTCGGTGGTATGATGATAAAGCATTGATTTTTTGCTTTGTTTTTTTTTTTTTTAAGGGGTTCACTAAAGGGGTTAACTAGTGGGATAGTTTTATAGGGGGGGTCGTTACGGACGCGGCGATACCAAATATGTGTACTTTTATTGTTCTGTTTTTCTTATTTACAGGAAGAAATTAATTTATTGGGGAACATTTTTTTTTTTTTTTATTTTGGATTTTTTTTTTAAAAACATGTTTATTTTTATTTTTTTCACTTTTTTACTTTGTCCCAGGGTGGGACATCACTGTATTTTATCAGATCGCTGGTGTGACAGTGTGCACAGCACTCTGTCACACCAGCGATCGCACAGGCATAGCTGCAGGCTTCTCAGTGCCTGCTCTCAGCAGGCCCTGAGGAAGCCGCCTCCCTCCAGGACCCGCGCGCCATCTTGGATCTGGGTCCTGGGAGGGAGGAAGCCCTCAGAACAGCGCGATCACATCGCGCTGGTCTGAGGGTCTCAGGGGGGCGGCAGGGAGCCCCCTCCCTGTGCGATGCTTCCCTGTGCCCCAGTACACTGCGATCATGTTTGATCACGGTGTGCTAGGGGTTAATGTTCCGGGAGCGGTCCGTGAATGGGTTCAAGTCTGGTGACTGTGGAGGCCAGTTCATCTGGCGTAGCACCCCATCACTCTACTTCTTGGTCAAATAGCCCTTACACAGCCTGGAGGTGTGTTTGGGGTCATTGTCCTTTTGAAAATACATGATGGTCCAACTAAACGCAAACCGGATGGAATAGCATGCCACTGCAAGATGTTGTGCTAGCCATGCTGGTTCAGCA
Source organism: Oophaga sylvatica (assembly GCA_033576555.1). NCBI lineage: Eukaryota > Metazoa > Chordata > Amphibia > Anura > Dendrobatidae > Oophaga > Oophaga sylvatica. The sequence continues at coordinate 44,034 of JARQOD010005018.1, forward strand.
TGCCTTCAATTTTGAATAAATCCTGTTGTGAATGTGTTAGAAATGAATTCTGAGCAGAAGCTCCCTCTGATGGTTACAAACAGTACTGAACCATTCAATGAGGATTGGCAATCAGGAATCACGGACAGGCTGGATATAAGAGAGGTTCCCTCCTATCATGGTTGCCGGTGATCAATTGTTCTTGTCTCAACGTTGTTTCCTGGTTCACTTGGAAGCTTGCTGAGTCTTGCCTCTTCTGCTCTCAGATAAGATATTTTCTGTTTTTTGTTTTTTGTGCTTACCATTTGCATATTTCTCTGCTTTTCTGTGAGGTTAGCCAGGTTTCCCCCCCACTCGGGGGGCTTGGGCTCCTCTCAGTTCCTCTGGAGCCACTGTTATTTGCTCATTTGACTTTTCCAGTTTTTTCAGTGGCTGCGGCTTAGTTTTGTTACACCAGAGAACTAATTTAGGTGGTAGAGGTCGTGTGATCTCAGGTATTTTTGCAATTAGTAGCGTTGGTATTTTTCAGGGTTTTTTTTGGATTGCAGTAAGGATCCTTCCTATCCTTTTCTGTCTAGGCAGATTGGGCCCAACGTTTGCTCATACTATTTTCTGTCTGTGTCTGTATTTCCTCTTGTCTAACCGCCATTACATGTTTGGGAGCTTCCTTTGTTCTTTGGGGATCTGCTCCGGGGCAGATAGCTTTCCTCTTTCTATCTTTAGGTGTAGTTAACCTCTCAGGCTGTGACGAGGCGTCTAGGACCAACGGAGGAACGCTCCACGGCTGCCTTTAGCAATCCAGTAGATTCCAACCTCTCTGGTGTATTGCCGTTTTTGCCTGCTCTCCTCAGCTACCAAATCATAACAAAATCCCCATCATTGTCACCAGCAAAGCACCCCCACACCATCACACCTCCTCCTCCATGCTTCATGGTGGGAACCAGGCATGTAGAGTCAATCCGTTCACCTTTTCTGCGTCGCATAAAGACACCGTGGTTGGAACCAAAGATCTCAAATTTGGACTCATCAGACCAAAGCACAGATTTCCACTGGTCTAATGTCAATTCCTTGTGTTCTTTAGCCCAAACAAGTCTCTTCTGCTTGTTGCCTGTCCTTAGCAGTGGTTTCCTAGCAGCTATTTTACCATGAAGGCCTGCTGCACAAAGTCTCCTCTTAACAGTTGTTGAAGAGATGTGTCTGCTGCTCAAACTCTGTGTGGCATTGACCTGGTCTCTAATCTGAACTGCTGTAAACCTGCGATTTCTGAGGCTGGTGACTTGGATAAACTTATCCTCAGAAGCAGAGGTGACTCTTGGTCTTCCTTTCCTGGGGCGGTCCTCATGTGAGCCAGTTTCTTTGTAGCGCTTGATGGTTTTTGGAACTGCACTTGGGGACACTTTCAAAGTTTTCCCAATTATTCAGACTGACTGACCTTCATTTCTTAAAGTAATGATGGCCACTAGTTTTTCTTTACTTAGCTGCTTTTTTCTTGCCATAATACAAATTCTAACAGTCTATTCAGTAGCACTATCAGCTGTGTAGCCACCAGACTTCTGCACAACACAACTGATGGTCCCAACCTCATTTATAAGACAAGAAATCCCACTTATTAAAACCTGACAGGGCACACCTGTGATGTGAAAACCATTCCCGGTGACTACCTCTAGAAGCTCATCAAGAGAATGCCAAGAGTGTGCAAAGCAGTCATCAAAGCAAGAGGTGGCTAGCTACTTTGAAGAACCTAGAATATAAGACATAATTTCAGTCGTTACACACTTTTTTGTTAAGTATATAATTCCACATGTGTTAATTCATAGTTTTGATGCCTTCAGTGTGAATTTACAATTTTCATAGTCATGAAAATACAGAAAAATCTTTAAATGAGAAGGTCTGTCCAAACTTTGGTCTGTACTAGTGTTGAGCGATACGATACTGCAAATATCGGATATCGGCCGATATTAGCTGTATCGGCCTTTCGATTCCGAATACCGATATTTTCGTCATATCGGATACCGGAATCGGATTTGTCACTGTCACTGTGAGTGTCCGTCGGTCGGGTCTGTCAGGAGTCAGCGGCACTTACCTGGCAGAAGATCTCCGGCGGTCACGTCCTGGACTGCTTGATGGCCGCCATTATCTTCTCCCTGGCGGTCACATGCAGTTTTTCGCGATAACTGCAGTGACTGCTGGGTAATCTCGGCCGTAAAGCAGTCAGTCCGATGACGTCACCGCCGGGGAAGCAGGTAAATCAGCTGTGCTGCGCCGGGATGACAGGCACTGCCTGTCATTCTGATGTAGCAGAGCTGGATCGTCGTGGGACACTCGTTATATGGACTGCGTCGGACAGGTGGTATACTGCTGTTTTTTTTTTCATTTTTTTACAGGAGATCGATGGCGTCGCAGGATGAGACTGTAATAAAAGTAATGAAACCTGTTTTTTTTTTTTATTAAATTAAAAAACTTTTATATGAACATTCACCCGTCCGGGTACATCAACAATTTAACTATTTACATACAGGGACCCTGTCCGGGTTATTTATAATTCTTTGGCAGGGGTGTTCCAGGTACCACCCGGTACTCTTCTGATGCTTGCCAAACATCCGAGACACCAAGGACCACCAGGACCTGATGACGTCGTGTGGCCTGTACAGTCAAGTCGTGACCCGCTATCTGTGTCTGTGTGGCCACCTCTTTCATCTCCCTCCGGGTCTGGAGCCCTATGTCCCGGACTGAACGAACCCCAGGGGGCCTAACAGGCGCCGGGTACGGGCCAGCTATAGTTTTCATGTCCATAGCTGGGGCTGCTGAGGAGACCACTGAGGGAGGCTGGGAGATTTACGGCGTGGGGTGGGCACTTGTGCAGAGGCCTGGATGTGGGAGGCTGAAGGCTCCGAGGGTCTCACAGGTTCCTGACACTCTGGGGAGTAGAGGTCGCACCTGGTAAACATTTAGGGCGTACCATCCATTGTAACCCCAGTGTCGGGTGTAAGTCACCAAGTCTCCTGGCAACAGGTCCCTCCCCGGGGTCCTTCTGGGAGGTGAGTCTCCACGTCCCCCGGGTCACAAAGACTTCTAAATAAAGTCCAGGCTCCTGGATGAAGCCCCAACCACCTTTCAATTTAAAGCTCCGTACTGCACCCTACGCCGCGGCTCCCTCAGGGTTCCTTTATCTTTTCTCATCCGGGTCCTTATCTCCCCGGTCCTTCTCCAGGTGACGTTGCCGAAGTTTTTGGGATTCTCGCTGCTCCCTTTGTCCTCTGCTTCCCGCTCCCAACGTCTCCCTCTTCCTCCTGACGCCGGTTGTAATTCTCCTCCAGCATCTCCATGTCTCCACCATCAAACTGCAGCTTATGATGTCCGGTTTGCGGCAGCTCTCCTGGCGCCCCCAGTCCTGGCGGCGCTCACCTGCGGAGGAAGCAGCCGGCTCTGGAACAGATGACAGTCGGGGCTCCGGTACAGACAGGTAGACCTCTGGTGCCTGCGCGGCCTCCTCCATGAGGACGGGTGTCGCTTCTTCTGCCTCAGCGACGGGGCAGACAGCGGGATCTGGGGTGGCTGCCGGTGCAGAGTTTTTTGCAGGAACGGGTGCCTCCACTGCGACAACTTCAACCGGATCACATTGCAAGGGCTGGGATGCCCGCACGGATCCTCTACTAGAAGGGTGCTCACCTTCCGTTACAGACACTTCAGGTAAGGGGATTGGCGCCGCTCCAAGTTTAGTTTTAGGGCACGCCAGCTGGCTTTCCATCCTGGCGACCTCCTCCCGGTGCCGGGCCACCCCTCTTAGGGTATCCTCCGCTTCTTCCGCGTAAGGAGGGTTTCCAGGCCGGGTGCCCAACGGTGGTTCCGTGGCGATCGGGTCGCTTCCGTGGGGGGAGAGCTCTGACTGCTCCATCCCTTCACACTTCTGCTCGTGTCCATTAGCCATCTCTGGCCAAGTCACATGTGTCATTAGCATCTGGAGAGGGCCCCTCTTTTGTAGGGAGGCGGGACCTTCGTGTTAGTTTCCGCACACTGAGGAGGATGAGGAGGCGGAACTGAAGAGCTGTGGGGCACGATCTTACATTGCAGTACCATTTAGAGTGGTCGGCCATCGTTTTCACGCCACTGAGTAGTGTACACCCACGAAGAGCACGCCCTTCTTCTTCACCAGTGCCTCGTCGTGACGCAGATATGGCGGAAAAATGGCAAATACATTCTCTGATGATTTTAGCAATTCTCAAGCACAAAAACCATTCAATTCAGGCACACAGGACTCGCTTATAGCGAGCTACAGAATCCGTTCTTGACGCCCAAGTTGAGTCGCACAGAGCCAGAGGGTTTTTGGGGTACTCGGCACCGAGCCCGTCGACTTCTATGGGGGTATGTCACGGCTTTACCCGGCAATTGAATCAGAGTCTATTTTACTATGTAGAAGTGTATAAACTATAAATATATGTATAAATATATATGTCACAATGACATGTATATATATATATATATATATTTTATATAATGTATCTATGTGTGTATATTTTGTGTTTACAACGAAAGAAAGGGTTTTTTTTGTTGCGATTTTTTGCTCCCATAGACTTACATTGGACTTCCGGTATCGGAATCGATATCGACGATATTTAGTGATATCGGCGATACCCTTTCGATACGATATTTTTTGAATATCGAGCATATCGCTCAACACTAGTCTGTACTGTATGTTTTTCATTTTTACAACACCATTTTTTTAGGGACCACATCACATTTGAATTCACTTTGAGGGGTCTATATGATAGAAATTACCCAAAAGTGACACCATTCTAAAAACTGCACCTGTTGTGAATGTGTTAGAAATGAATTCTGAGCAGAAGCTCCCTCTGGGTGGTTACAAACAGTACTGAACCATTCAATGAGGATTGGCAATCAGGAGTTACAGACTGGTCTTATATAAGGGAGGTTCCCTCCCATCATGGGTTGCCGGTGATCAATTGTTCTTGTCTCAACTGTGGTTCCTGGTTCACTTGGAAGCTTGCTGAGTCTTGCCTCTTCTCCTGCTCTCAGATAAGATATTTTCTGTTTTTATTTTGTGCTTGCTTCTTGCATTGTTCCCTGCACTTCTGTGGAGGTCAGCCAGGTCCCCTCTGGGGCTTGTGCTCCTCTCAGTTTATCTGAGCCACTGTTATTTGTTCATTTGCCTTTTCCAGTTTTTTCAGTGGCTGCGGCTTAGTTTTGTTACACCAGAGAACTAATTTAGGTGGTAGAGGTCGTGTGATCTCAGGTGTTTTTGCAATTAGTAGAGTGGTATTTTTTAGGGTTTTCTGATTGCAGTAAGTGTCCTTCCTATCCTTTTTCTTCTAGGCAGATTGGGCCCCAAAGTTTGCTCTTACTATTTCTGTCTGTGTCTGTATTTCCTCTTGTCTAAACCGCCATTACATGTTTGGGGGCTTCCTATGTTCTTTGGGGATCTGCTCCGGGGCAGATAGCTTTCCTCTTTCTATCTTTAGGTGTAGTTAGCCTCTCAGGCTGTGACGAGGGTCAGGCCCAAACATGGGAACGCTCAGGGGTTTGCCTTTATTTTGTGGGGTTTCAGGGTATGCAATCCAGTAGATTCCAACCTCTCGGTGTTTGCCGTTTTTGCTGCTTTCCTCAGCTCCCAAATCATAACTGCACCCCTCAAGGTACTCAAAAACCACATTCAAGAATTTTCAAACCCCTTTACATGCTTCCGGGAACTGAAGCAATGGGAAGGAAAAAAATTTTTATTTAACTTTTTTTTAAAAAAAAATTTACTTTAGAACCAATTTTTTTTTTTTCAAAAAGTGTTAAAAAAAAAAAACAACAAAATTTTTGTCAATTCTCCAAAAAAAGGTTTTCCCCGGGGGGAAAAATTTTTGGGGGGAGGGGGTAGGCCAAGGGAAGAAGCGCCGTTTACTTTTTCAAAACAGAAAATTTGGGACGCCTTTTTTGGGGGGGTTTTTCCCAAAAAAAAAAAAAATTTTTAAAAAAAAAAAAATTTTAGATGGGGTGAAGGGGGGAAAGGGAAGAAAAAAGAAGAGAAAAGAAAAAATTTTTTTAAAAAATTATTTTAAAGGTATTTTTATTTTTTTAAAAAGGAAAAGGGGGGGGAAAAAAAGTTTTTTTATTTTTTAGTAGGATAAATGGGGGGAAAAGTTTTTGGGGTGGGGGGGAAGGGAAGGAAAATTTTTTTTAAAAGAGAGAAGTTTGGGGTTTATTTTTTTAGAGGAGGAAAAAGGGAAAAACCCCCAAAAAAAAAAAAGGAAACTAGAAGGGCTAAGGGGGGAGATGCCCCCCCGTGCTTACAGGAGTTTTTAAAAAGAGGGTAAAATAAAAAAATATTTTTTTCCCAAAAAAAAAGATAAATTTTTTTAAGGGAAAGGAAGAAAAGAAAAAATTTTTAATTTTTAAAGGGGGAAAAAGGGGGGGGGGTAAAAAAGTTTTTGGGGGGAGGAGGGGTAAAAGGGAGGGGGAATTTTACTTTTGAAGGGGTTTTTGGGGGGAAAGGGGAAAAAAAGTTAAAAAAAAAATAATTAATAAAAATTTAAAACAAATTAAAAAAATTAATAAAAATTTTTAAAAAATAATAAAGGAAAAATGAAAATAAAGTATTTTTTTTTAAATTTTTTTTAATAAGGGGGGATAAAAGGGGGGAAATTTACTTTTTTTTAGAAAATTTTAGGGTTTTTTAAAGGTAAAAAAAATTTTAAAAAGAGAATTTGGGTGGAGG
>JARQOD010005019.1:0-50722 GCA_033576555.1 Oophaga sylvatica
AGATGAAGCTTGGTAAATACTCTTGCTCCTCGGAGCCTATCAAAGAGCTCAGAGATATTAGGGGCGACGGGCACTTATTCTTGACGGTGATAGCGTTAAGACCCCTGTTGTTATGTTTCGGTAGCTGAGGAGTGCAGGTAAAAAAAGGCAATACACCAGAGCAGTTGGAATCTATGAGATTGCAGTACCCTGACTAACCACCACAACTAGAGGCAGCCGTGGAGCGTTCCTACGTTGGTCCTAGACGCCTCGTCACAGCCTGAGAAACTAACTACACCTAAAGATAGAAAGAGGAAAGCTATCTGCCCCGGAGCAGAACCCCAAAGATAAAGAAAGCCCCCAAACATGTAATGGCGGTTAGACAAGAAGAAATACTGACACAGACAGAAAATAGCATGAGCAAACGTTGGGGCCCAAACTACCTAAATAGAAAAGGATAGGAAGGGTACTTACTGCAATCCCAAAAAACCCTGAAAAGCACCAACTCTACTAATTTCAAAAACACCTGAGATCACACGACCTCTACCACCTAAATTAGTTCTCTGGTGTAACAAAATCAAAACAGCAGCCACTGAAAAAACTGGAAAAAGCAAAATGTACTAAACATCAGTGGCTGAACTAAACTGAGAGGGCAAAAGCCCCCGGAGGGACCCTGAAGGCCCCCACAGAAGTGCAATACAAATTTCAAAAAAAAAGCACAAAAACAAAAAGGAAATGTCTTATCTGTAAGCAGGAGATGCAGACACGACACAGCAGGCTACAAAGGAAACAGGAATCAAGGATTGAGACCAGAACAATTGATCACCGGCAACCCTGATGGGAAGGCGACTCCCTTATATAAGACCAGTCAGTAACACCTGATTCCCAATCCTCACAATCTTCACTGGACAGTCCAGTACCGCTAGTAACCACCAGAGGAGCCTCTGCTCAGAACTCATCTCAAGCCCATTCACAACAGTACCCCCCCCTTGAGGAGGGGTCACCGAACCCTCATTTGAGCAACCAGGTCGGTCAGGATGAGTTCTATGATAAGCACGGATGAGTCTCCTAGCATGGATGTCCGAAGCAAACACCCAAGAATTGTCTTCCTGACCATAACCTCTCCACTTAACCAAATACTGGAGTTTCCGTCTAGAAAAACGAGAATCCAATATTTTCTCAACCACATACTCCATAGCTGCCCTACAAATATCTCAAGGGCGTCACATTGTAGAAGGATCATCTTTCATTCTCATTTGCACAAGGAAGACTAGAAGCAATGGATGAAGCTGAATGGGAGAGACACAGATTAGATATTAGAAAAAAACCTTTTGACAGTTAGGGTGATCAATGATGGAACAGGCTGCCACAAGAGGTGGTGAGTTCTCCTTCAATGGAAGTCTTCAAACAGAGGCTGGATAGACATCTGTCTGGGATGATTTAGAGAATCCTGCTTTGAGCAGGGGTTGGACCAGAAGGCCCAGGAGGTCCCTTCCAACTCTACCATTCTATGATTCTATGATTCTATGATTCTATGATTGCCCTCAATCAAAACAGGGTCAGGAGGCACAGCAGTAGGAACCACTGGCTCAACAAACCTCTTCAACAAGGACTTGTGGAACACGTTATGGATCTTAAATGTCCCTGGAAGAAGCAAACGAAAAGAAACAGGATTAAGAATCTCCATGATCTTATAAGGTCCAATGAACCTAGGCTTAAATTTAGGAGATGCCACTCTCATAGGAATATTTTTTGAGGACAACCAGACCAAGTCCCCCACTTTAAACCGAGGACCATCAGTCCTATGCCGGTTAGCAAACCGCTGGGCCTTCTCCTGAGAGAGGGACAACCTCTCCACTACCTGGTCCCAAATCTGTTGCATACGCTCCACAACAGAGTCAACACCTGGACAGACAGAAGCCTCCGTCTGTCCTGAAGAAAATCGAGGGTGAAACCCAGAATTACAGAAAAATGGAGACATCAAAGTGGCAGAGCTAGCCCTATTATTAAGAGCAAACTCAGCCAAAGGCAAAAAAGAGACCCAGTCATCCTGATCAGCAGACACAAAGCATCTTAGATAAGTCTCCAATGTCTGGTTTGTTCTCTCAGTTTGACCATTGGTCTGAGGATGAAACGCCGAGGAGAAAGACAATTGAACACCAAGTCTAGAACAAAAGGTCCTCCAAAATCTGTAAACAAACTGGACTCCTCTTCAGACACAATGTTCTCAGGAATGCCGTGTAAACGAACCACGTGCTGAAGGAACAACGGCACCAATTCAGAGGAGGAAGGCAACTTAGGTAATGGCACAAGATGTATCATCTTGGAAAACCTATCACAAATCACCCAGATGGCGGTCATTCTCTGAGAAACAGGGAGGTCGGAAATGAAATCCATAGAGATATGGGTCCAAAGGTCTCTTGGGCACAGTGTCACGCTGTATAGCAGATATATATATAAATATATGATGTAAGTAATCTATATCAAAGGGCAACATACTATATAACATACGCATAGATAATGATAACATAGAATTACCTGACAGAATGTCCAGTGGGTCAATACGGAATCCGTTATACGCTGTCTCCGGCTAGAGGGTGACCGGGGTCTATGCTGACCCTAACACTGGGTCCTAACTAATCCCTCTACCTGGAGGTACTGTTAAAGGTACAGAGGTCCAGGCCACCAGCGTAAACCCTGTCTCCTATCAATCCCTGCCAACTGTAATCTAGTCCTAAGAAGGACCCTGATTACCACCAAAGGGAATGAACAGGTAACGTTAATGAACAGAAAGACATACAAGACAGACAAGAAATAAAGTAAATAAAGTCTTACATACAACACTCACACACAGTAGGAACACCTAAGGTCTCAGAGATAAACTATAAGCTGTAAGAGTAAAAACAACTAAGGAACTCTTAGCTTAAATATTCTCAGAACCGATCCAGTCTGCTAGACTACATGAATGCTTTCACCGGCGTCTAACACCCAGACTGGCAGGAATATAAAGGAAACTAATTAGAACATAATCAAAAGCAGCCGGGCGAGGCTGGACCTAGTCTTAGCAAAGAGCTAGGTAAAATTAACTCTCTCATTACCAAACACAAAGAAACAGCAGCTCAGCTGTGAGAACTCAGAATGTGCAATCGCGACGATCTTCGTGGCGATGCACCCATGACAGTACCCCCCCTTCTACGAGGGGCCTCCGGACCCTCATGACCAGGTCTGTCCGGGTAAGTTGTGTGAAAGGTCTGAACCAATCGATCTGCGTTAGCATCAGACGCAGGGACCCACGTCCTCTCCTCAGGACATACCCCTCCAATGAACTAAGTACTGAGGGATCGCGACTGAGACGTGAGTCAATGATTTTCGACCATGAAATTCCACGTTATCATTGACTACCACTGAAGGAGGAGGTAGAGGTGACGGTATGACTGGTGCCACATACTTTTTAAGTAATGACTTGTGAAACACATTATGAATTTTAAACGTAGGAGGGAGGTCCAGACGAAATGCCACAGGATTAATTATGGAACTGATCCTGTACGGCCCGATGAATCTGGGACCCAACCTCCAGGAGGAACTTTAAGTTTTATATTCCTGGTAGACAACCAAACCAGATCGTTCACCTTCAGATCTAGACCAGAAACTCTCCTCCTATCAGCCATCCGTTTGTAACGGTTCCCCGTAACCTTCAGTCTTAAGCGATCTGGAACTATCAGTCTCCCTGGAAGTCCCACAGGGGCGTCCCCCTGAGCCCCCAATACCTCCCCCTCAAGCTCAGAGCATACAGCTGACACTACAACTCCCTCCTGAGGAATAGGAACCGGATCATCCGTCTTCCCGCCCCTGGGAAAGTACGAGATAAGGCATCAGGAAGCAACTTTATTGAGCAGTCATATGCGCGATGAGGAGGTAACTCTTTACACCCCTCCTCTGAGAACTTTCTCCCAAAGTCCTCCAGAAAAGGAGGCAAAGTCCTAGGCACAACCGCACCGATGACCGTGCTCATGCAGTTATTCTGCAAAATTCACCCCACTGGCTTATCTTTCTGGATTGCCAATCAATCACTGGGTTATGTTTAGCCAACCAAGGAAGTCCCAACACAATAGGAGTAGGTAGACCCTCCAACACATAACAAGACAATTGCTCTTTATGTATTGCCCCTACTCGAAGATCTATGTTATGAACAGCTTGTACCAAGCTACCTTGACCAGAGGTCTAGAATCAATAGAGACTATAGGGACCGGTTTGGCCAATACACTCAGTTGCATACCATGCACCTGGGCAAACCGAGCGTCCACCAGATTAGCCCCGGACCCACTATCAAGAAAAACAGAAATCCTCTCAGTTCTAGTACCAATCACCACCTCCGCAGGCACGAGAAACTGAGAGGGATTTGGGGACGAAATACACACTCCCAGGTTAACTCCTTTGCTCAAAGAGGCCCGGGATGGACACCCCCCAACAAAATGTCCCTCTCTCCCGCAAAAGAAACACCTTCTAGTCTTGCGGTGCACCGCCGATTCCCTCCTACAAAATGATGTCCCTCCCAACTGCATGGGTTCCTCAGAACAGACCAGGGAACCTCAGTATAAGGGACTTTAGTAGTAGGTGGAGTCATCACGGGGGCGGAGTTACCTGCGTCTTCCCCGAAGTCGTCTATCAATGCGAATAGCGAGGGCCATAGCAGCCTCCAGTGATGGAGGAGAATCATACTGAGCCAACACATCTTTTAATTTGTCAGACAACCCTTGACAAAACTGGCTCCTAAGAGCTGGGTCATTCCACTGAGTATCTGTTGCCCATCTACGGAACTCAGAAGAATATTCCTCCGCTGGACGATTTCCTTGCCGTATTTTACGTAACTTTGTTTCAGCAAGGGAGACTCGATCCGGATCATCATATACCAGACCCAGGGCAGTAAAAAATCGATCCACTGACTGGAGATCTGGGGAGCCTGGAGGAATAGAGAACGCCCAAGATTGAGGGTCCCCTTGTAAGAGCGAGATAACAATTCCCACCCTCTGCTCTTCACTCCCAGATGACCGAGGCCGCAGCCGAAAGTACAATTTACATGCCTCCCGGAAAGTAAAAAATTTGTCCCGCCCACCAGTGAACCTGTCCGGGAGAGCAACCTTAGGTTCAGATCTGGTTTGCTCCGGGGGGACAAAACCTTGGACTTAATGTCTGCAAACTCCATGGACAACCCTGCAACTGCCGGGCCAGCTGGGCTACTGGATCCATGACAGCTGGGGAGAATCTTTAGTATGGCCGGTGAAAATGTCACGCTGTATAGCAGATAATATATATGTGATGTCAGTAATCTATATCAAAAGGGCAACATACTATATAACATGCGCATAGATATATGATAACATAGAATTACCTGACAGAATGTCCAGTGGGTCAATACGGAATCCGTTATACGCTGTCTCCGGCTAGAGGGTGACCGGGGTCTATGCTGACCCTAAACTGGGGTCCTAACTAATCCCTCTAAACCTGGAGGTACTGTTAAAGGTACAGAGGTCCAGGCCACCAGCGTAAACCCTGTCTCCTATCAATCCCTGCCAACTGTAATCTAGTCCTAAGAAGGACCCTGATTACCACCAAAGGGAATGAACAGGTAACGGTTAATGAACAGAAAGACATACAAGAAAGACAAGAAATAAAGTAAATAAAGTCTTACATACAACACTCACACACAGTAGGAACACCTAAGGTCTCAGAGATAAACTATAAGCTGTAAGAGTAAAAACAACTAAGGAGCTCTTAGCTTAATATTCTCAGAACCGATCCAGTCTGCTAGACTACATGAATGCTTTCACCGGCGTCTAACACCCAGACTGGCAGGAATATAAAGGAAACTAATTAGAACATAATCAAAAGCAGCCGGGCGAGGCTGGACCTAGTCTTAGCAAAGAGCTAGGTAAAATTAACTCTCTCATTACCAAACACAAAGAAACAGCAGCTCAGCTGTGAGAAGTCAGAATGTGCAATCGCGACGATCTTCGTGGCGATGCACCCATGACAACAGGCAATGAGCAGAGTCGAAATGAAATCCATAGAAGCCGGAAGAGCACAAAACCACTAGAGCCAAGTTGGAGCGAGAGCAAGTCCCGCAGGACTGCACAAATTCCCTGACATCACGAGACAAGTAGGCCACCAAAAGACCGACTAACCAAGTCTCTGGTACCAAAAATTCCGGGATGACCGGCCAACGCGGAACAATGAATCTCAGACATCACACTCTTTTCCACTGTCCGGGACAAACAATTCCCAAGGCAGCGCTCGGCCTATCCTCCTGACACCCCTCCAGAGCAAGTCTCAAATTGGGCGAGATGGCGGAAAGAACTACACCCTCTTTCAAAATAACAGAAGGATCAGATAACTCAGGAGAGTCCGCAAGGAAACTCCTCGAGAGGGCATCCGCCTTAACATTCTTAGTGCCAGGAAGAAAGGAAACCACAAAATTAAAACGTGTGAAAAACAAGGCCCACCTGGCCTGTCTAGGATTAAGTCGCTTGGCAGATTCCAGATAAACCAGATTCTTATGGTCCGTAAGGACCACCACCTGATGTTTGGCTCCCTCCAGCCAATGTCTCCACTCTTCAAAAGCCCACTTCATGGCCAATAACTCCCGATTACCCACGTCATAATTACGTTCAGTAGGAGAAAATTTTCGAGAGAAAAAGGCACAAGGGTTACTTTTAGAGGTCTCTGGATCTCTTTGGGACAAAACGGCACCTGCCCCAATTTCAGAGGCATCAACCTCCACCTGAAATGGCAGAGAAACATCAGGCTGCCGTAGAACAGGAGCAGAAGTGAATCTCTGCTTAAGTTCCTGAAATGCAGAGACTGCCTCAGGAGGCCAATTCACCACATCAGAACCCTTTCTGGTCAAATCAGTAATGGTTTAACAATAACCGAGAAATTACCAATAAATTTACGATAAAAATTGGCAAAACCCAAAAATCTTTGAAGAGCCTTTAATGAGTAGGTTGGACCCAATCACAGATGGCCTGAACCTTGACCGGGTCCATTTCAATAACAGATGGGGACAAAATGAATCCCAGAAATGAGATCCTCTGTACGCCAAAAAGACACTTTGATCCCTTCACATACAGAGCATTCTCTCTCAAAATCTGGAATACAGTTCGAACATGTTTCACATGAGAGTCCCAGTCATTGAAAAAATCAAGATATCATCCAAATAAACAATCAGAAATTTATCCACAAAATCCCTGAAAATGTCATTCATGAAGGACTGGAAGACAGAAGGAGCATTAGTGAGCCCAAAGGGCATCACAAGGTACTCAAAATGCCCTCAGGGGTATTGAAATGCCGTCTTCCATTCATCCCCGTGCTTAATGCGAATAAGGTTATATGCCCCCCTGAGGTCAAGCTTGGTAAACCAAGTAGCGTTTTTCACCCTGGAAAACAGGTCAGAAATCAAGGGTAACGGATATTGATATTTCACAGTAATATTGTTCAAAAGACGATAATCAATACACGGCCTTAATGAACCATCCTTTTTGGCCACAAAGAAAAAACCGGCACCTAAGGGTGAAGAGGATGGTCTGATATGACCCTTCTCCAATGACTCCTTGATATAAGACCGCATAGCGTCATGTTCAGGTACAGACAAGTTAAAAAGGCGACCTTTAGGGAATTTACTACCAGGCACTAATTCAATAGCGCAGTCATAGCTCCTATGGGGAGGCAAGGATGCAGATTTACTTTCGCTAAACACATCAGAAAAATCAATCAAAAAGTCAGAACATCCTGAGCCTGGGGGGAGGCAGAAAAAACAGGAGTGTTGGTATTAACACATTGGCAGCCCCAACTGGTTACAGACACAGATTTCCAATCCAAAACAGGATTATGAGACTGTAACCAAGGGAAACCCAGTACGATAATGTCATGCAGATTATACAGAACCAAAAATTTGCAGCTCTCCTGATGATCAGGTTCAACCCTCATTATCACCTGAGTAGAGAACTGAGGTTTATTCTCAGCCAAAGGGGTAGAATCGATCCCCAGTAGGGGAATAGACTTCTGTAGGGGTATCAAGGGAAACCCACAACGTTTAGCAAAATCAAAATCCATCAGGTTAATAGCTGCTCCGAATCAACGAAAGCCTGAGCAGAAAATGAGGACAGAGAGCATATCAGAGTAACAGTTAATAAAAACTTAGTCTGAACACTACCCAAGACAACTGAGCGTGCAAAACGTCTTCCCCGCTTAGGGCAGACTGAAATAGCATGAGAGGCATCACCACAGTAGAAACATAACCCATTGCGCTTTCGAAACTCATGACGCTGTGCCCCAGAAACCACTCTATCACACTGCATGGGTTCAGAAGCAGGTTCACAAGGCAACACTATTCCACGCATACTTCTCCGCTCACGCAAACGTCTGTCAATTTGAATCGCTAATGACATAGAATCATTGAGACCAGAGGGGACAGGGAATCCCACCATAACATCCTTTACATTATCTGACAGACCCTTCCGAAAAAGGGCTGCCAAAGCGTCGTCATTCCATTTGGTCAGGACTGCCCACCTACGGAATCTCTGACAGTATAACTCAGCGTCATCAAGCCCCTGATTTAATGCCAACAAGGCTTTTTCAGCTTGATCAGTGACATTAGGCTCATCGTACAATAACCCCAAAGCCTGAAAAAATGCATCAACATCACTCAAAACAGGATCCCCAGGTGTCAGGGAAAAAGCCCAATCCTGAGGATCGCCGCGCAGGAGAGAGATGACAATTTGAACCTGCTGCGCTGCGTTCCCTGAGGACTTAGATTTCAAGGCAAAAAACAATTTACAGTTATTTTTGAAATTCTGAAACTTAGCTCGATCCCCTAAAAACAAATCTGGCATGGGAATCCTAGGTTCCACAACAGGCAACCTAGCAAGATATGCAGCAATACTCTGAACCTCAGTGGCAAGCTGATCCACACGGCCAGACAACTGTGCAAACTCCATTGAGAGAAAAAATACTCCCCAGCACCCAGAGATACAGAGGGAAAAAATAAAAAAATGCAACAAGCAGAAAAATATCTCTGACAAATCTGACAACCTTTTTTTTTTTTTTTCTTTCACAATATTTTTCCCTTCTGTGAGTACCATACAATTTTAAATTTAGGCCGGTGATACTGTTATGTTTCGGTAGCTGAGGAGTGCAGGTAAAAAAAGGCAATACACCAGAGCAGTTGGAATCTATGAGATTGCAGTACCCTGACTAACCACCACAACTAGAGGCAGCCGTGGAGCGTTCCTACGTTGGTCCTAGACGCCTCGTCACAGCCTGAGAAACTAACTACACCTAAAGATAGAAAGAGGAAAGCTATCTGCCCCGGAGCAGAACCCCAAAGATAACAGAAAGCCCCCAAACATGTAATGGCGGTTAGACAAGAAGAAATACTGACACAGACAGAAAATAGCATGAGCAAACGTTGGGGCCCAAACTACCTAAATAGAAAAGGATAGGAAGGGTAATTACTGCAATCCCAAAAAACCCTGAAAAGCACCAACTCTACTAATTTCAAAAACACCTGAGATCACACGACCTCTACCACCTAAATTAGTTCTCTGGTGTAACAAAATCAAAACAGCAGCCACTGAAAAAACTGGAAAAAGCAAATGTACTAACATCAGTGGCTGAACTAAACTGAGAGGGCAAAAGCCCCCGGAGGGGACCCTGAAGGCCCCCACAGAAGTGCAGGACAAAATGCAAAAATAAAGCACAAAAACAAAAAGAAGGAAATGTCTTATCTGTAAGCAGGAGATGCAGACACGACACAGCAGGCTGCAAAGGATACAGGAATCAAGGATTGAGACCAGAACAATTGATCACCGGCAACCCTGATGGGAAGGCGACTCCCTTATATAAGACCAGTCAGTAACACCTGATTCCCAATCCTCACAATCTTCACTGGACAGTCCAGTAGCTAGAACTACATGTATATCTATTATTAATAAAAAAAACTTCTTACCAGTATATGGATGAAAAAAAAGTCCCCTTTTAACATATTACTACAGCATGCACCCCAGGCAAGGGAAATTACCCTTCCTGGGAGGACATAAAGTAACCTGTATAGAATGTTTAAACGATCCCACATCCGACCTCACAAGTTTATCTTTTAGATTACGACCTCTTCTACAAGAAAAGATAGGAGGGGAGGCAAAATCTGGTATAGACGGCAGACCCCTTTGGAGCAAATTCCAATGCTTTCTCAGAATATTACTAATCAGTCCACTTGAAGTACCATAAGTAGACACAAAGGGTACTCTTTTAATGGTAGAATCAGCTCGTTTTTTAGATGCTTCTTCTTTTGTCAAATTTTTAACTTTTTCCTTAAATCTGAAAACGTCTTTCTTTGGATATCTTCTTACAATAAACTTATTACACATCTCATCCAATCTGTGATCCACCTTTTCCTCATCTGATATAATTCTACGCACCCTAAGTAGTTGGCTCCACGGAAGGGAGTCAATCATCCTTCTAGGGTGGTTGCTACTATGAAGAAGCAAATTATTTCTATCAGTATCCTTGACAAACAAGTCTGTACCCAAAGATCCATTCTTGTATACCAATGTATCCAGAAACTGTATTTGCTCAGTAGAGCTACTCAAAGTAAATTTTAGTTCTGGAAAGACACTATTGATCTCATTCTGAAAACACAGGAGATCCTCATATCCACCATCCCAAACCACAAAAACATCATCGATGTAGCACCACCAGGATCAGATATGGCGCCAGTAGATGGAACTGTACACATGCTGGTCCTCGAATACCGCCATATAGATGTTAGCATAAGTTGGGGCCATGTTGGACCCCATGGCAGTACCTCGCCTCTGCCAGTAGTAATCATCTCCAAAGAGGAAATAATTCCTCCTGAGGATGAACTTCAGCAGAGACAGGACTAGCCGAGCACACTCCGGAGCCTATGTCTGAGCCTAGTAGCACCACATCGTCTGCTTGTAAACCTTTTTCATGCTTAATAGAGGTATATAGTGAAACGACATAAAAAGATGCCAATATTGTCATCTCAGACACTTCCACATCTCTGATTTTATCCAAAAAGTCACTAGTATCTCTTATATGCGATTTAGCCGAAGTCGCAAATTGGCATATCCAGAAAGATGGCAACCCTATTAAATAGGGAACCCCTCCCCGACACAATGAGGTGCCCTGGGGGATTAAACAGATTTTTATGAATCTTCGTCAATGTATATAATATAGGAATTACAGGGATTCTACAAAGAGGTACTCTGACAACTTCTGATCAATAAGTCCATCTAACAAGGCCTCATTGATCAGAAGCTGTAACTCTCTTTTAAAATGCATAGTAGGGTCAACCAACAACCTCTCATAAACACATTGATCAGAAAGCTGGCTCAAAATCTCATCCTTATATTTACCACCGTCCATAATCACAACCGCCACACCTTTATTGGCAGTCTTAATTTGTTATTTCAGTATTATTGGATAAATCATCCAATGCATGTCTCTCTTTAATGGACAGATTATGACCACCTTTAACAAAAAAATCATTTCTCAACTTAGCCATATCCTTTTCCACCAGCTGTACATATGACTCTACAAAATGATTGTTAGCGGGAGGCTGAAAATTACTTTTATTAAAGAGTCCTACCCTTTTTAATGAAAAACTAGACCCCTCATCTGTCAATGGTGTAGTAGTACATATATCCTTCTCAGAAAAATGTGTTATCAAACGCAACCTCCTGAAAAACTAAAATAAATCACATTCAATATCAAACCAATTAGGAATATTAGAAGGGAAAAAAGATAAACCCTAGACAAGACTTTATATTGGATATCAGTTAGTGGAAAAGATGATATATTTACCACCAATTCTTTTTCATCTCTTAATTGTCCGTTTATTTCAGGTTCTGAGTCCTCATAGCAGAATTGTGTGTTATCCTCTGGTATGATTCAGGTTTCTTCCTCCTGTGTTTCTTACGAGCTCTGCACCCCCTCTTTTTGGTGCACCTTCTCTGTCTACTTTCTCTGGTCCTAAAAAAGTGGAAGCACTAGAATCGTCAGTAGAATCATAGCCACCATACTATATAAGGTCGCCATTTTATGAATTTTGTATGCTTGACAAAGACCTGCAAAGGTCGAAATGTTGCATCTTGGCAGAATAAAGTTTTTTGGAATTTTCTAATCACCTGGAAGAGATGCTGTCCTTTTTTTTCTATGTGATGGTATAGGCTTCAATTTGGTCATTGGACCGGAACGCGCATCTCCCTATTGAAGTACTGTCAGCTAACGTGTTGATATTGGACAGTGTGGTATCTGTGTCAGACTCCTATCTTTCTGTGTGCTAAAAATTGAGGCATATCAGGGCTACATTACCCTTTTTTTGCTGTGTCTTACCCTATTTCTATACAGTATTTTTGGGTAAAAAAAAGAAATGCAGCCCACAAATGTGTGGTATCTGTGTCAGACTCCTATCTCTCTGTATGCTATGAATTGTGGCATATCAGGGCAACATACCATTTTTTGCTGTCTTACCCTATTTCTATAGTCTTTTTGGGTAAAAAAAAGAAATCCAGCCCACATATTGACCAGTGTGGTATCTGTGTCAGACTTCTATCTCTCTGTGTGCTAAAAATTGTGGCATTTCAGGGCTACATTGCACAGTTTTTTCTTGTACTTACTACAGTTATTGACACCAGTTTGTTAAACAAATAAAGTATGTTCCAGATATTTGAAAGTGCGTTCTTCCCGCACACAGATCACATCTAAGTTTGCTCCCAATTTAGCCTTTTTTATTGAACGTTGAAAATATTGTACTCCATTTAAAATGGGAAAGGCTCGTGGCAAGGGACGGGGAACTGGACGTGATGGTGATGGTGCATGCAGAGGCAGAGGCCGTGGGCAATCTGCAATTTTGCCACAACAAACACCCATATCTTCTCGCAACAGATTCCTGTCAGAATTCATAGGGAGATGTAGAACAGCACTCTTGACACAAGAGCAGCGTGAAAAGGTAGTTAGTTGGATGTCTGATAATGCTTCCAGTCACTTTGCCACCACCCTGCACTAGACAGCACCCTGTCTTCCACACGGTCAAGTCTGAGTAGCCGTGAGTCTGGGCCACATATTCCTCACCCTGATCCTCCTTCCACCTCCCATGCCGAGTGCCCGCAGACAACTGATCCCACACTCGGACACTCCGAAGAGCTGTTTAGTTGTCCATTTATAGATTTTGGCCTCTCGCCCGGTCCACTTGAAGCGGGGCAAACTGAGATTCCATGTAGCGATGCACAAATATTTGAGCAGCCACGTTCACATGAAGGCGACGGTGGGAACGTGTCACAAGAGGTGGACGATGATGAGACATAATTGCCAGAAAGTCAGGAGGAAGACCAGGGTGCAAAAGTGGAAGAGCAGGTGGTGGATGATATAGTAAATGACCCAACCTGGCAGGAGGACATGCAGAGAGAGGACAGCAGCACACAAGGGGAGGGAGGTGTAGCACCACAACAGGCAGGAAGAGGCACTGTGGTGTCCACAGACAGAAGACGGGCAACCATTCCTTTTTACATCAACACGACGGAAGCTGTCATTACAACTGTTAAGACTTCCCGAGTCTGGTTGTTTTTTAAAGACTGTGCCGATAATCCCAAACAGGCCATTTGCACCACCTGCCATGTCCAAATCAGCAGAGGTAGCAAAACTACCAGCCTGACCACCACCAGCATTATCAGGCACATGGCAGCAAAGCACCCGACTTTGTGGGCTGAACCCCAAGGTCCAGGAACAGTGTCTGCAGGTGACACCACTGCTTCTTCCGCTGTTGTGCATGAAAGCCAAACCCCTGTCCATGATGCCTGTGAAGATGCCTCCTTCCCTGCACCTACAAGAAGAAAAGGTAGCACAATGTAGCGCTATAGCTTGCAAACACGAAATATGAAAAATATGAAAAATGAATTACATCATTACCTTAGAAATATGAAAAATTGAGAAGTCTTAGCGCATAAGATGGCCAAATTATGTGAGCCTGATAGCCACGTCAAGGCTCTTCTCGTATATCAGGTCCCTAACTAATGCCTATCCTCGCTTTAGAAAAGTCTGTCTGCATGGGAACCTATGAATCCTCTTTTCAGACTAAAATCTACATCTCTGTGGAGGGGTGATGAACCTGCTGTAATTAAAAGGCCTGTGACCACCAGGTGGAGTGCTCAGGCAGAAGGTAAATGAATACATATCAAAAAACTGACCGGCACATCCAAACTTAGATTCAGTGTGAACAGGTGCTAAACCTAGAGTCACCAACTCATATACATACAAGAAGAAAAGGTAGCACACTGTAGCGCTATAGCTTGCAAACATGAAATATGAAAAATATGAAAAATGAATTACATCATTACCTTAGAAATATGAAAAATTGAGAAGTCTTAGCGCATAAGATGGCCAAATTATGTGAGCCTGATAGCCACGTCAAGGCTCTTCTCGTATATATATTTTTCATATTTCGTGTTTGCAAGCTATAGCGCTACAGTGTGCTACCTTTTCTTCTTGTATGTATATGAGTTGGTGACTCTAGGTTTAGCACCTGTTCACACTGAATCTAAGTTTGGATGTGCCGGTCAGTTTTTTGATATGTATTCATTTACCTTCTGCCTGAGCACTCCACCTGGTGGTCACAGGCCTTTTAATTACAGCAGGTTCATCACCCCTCCACAGAGATGTAGATTTTAGTCTGAAAAGAGGATTCATAGGTTCCCATGCAGACAGACTTTTCTAAAGCGAGGATAGGCATTAGTTAGGGACCTGATATACGAGAAGAGCCTTGACGTGGCTATCAGGCTCACATAATTTGGCCATCTTATGCGCTAAGACTTCTCAATTTTTCATATTTCTAAGGTAATGATGTAATTCATTTTTCATATTTTTCATATTTCGTGTTTGCAAGCTATAGCGCTACAGTGTGCTACCTTTTCTTCTTGTATGTATATGAGTTGGTGACTCTAGGTTTAGCACCTGTTCACACTGAATCTAAGTTTGGATGTGCCGGTCAGTTTTTTGATATATATCCTTCCCTGCACCTGTCGTTGCACACGCTCAACTGCCACCATCAGCAAGCACGTCCACATCCTTGTCCCAGAGCAGCCTTTAGTTGTCCATACCCCAGTCATTGGAACAAAAGCATAAATACGCAGCCATTCCCCCACAGGTGACAGTACTAAATTCACACATTTATCATCTGCTTGCGCTGGAAATGTTGCTTTTTAGTCTCGTGGAGACTGAAGCTTTCCGCAACCTCATGGCTGCGGCCGTCCCAAGGTACTCTGTCCCCAGCCGACACTATTTTTACCAGTGTGCCATTCCGGCATTACTCAAACACGAGTCCCACAACATTACCCGTGCCCTCAACAATGCAGTTACTGGGAAAGTACACTTAACAATGGACACGTGGACAAGTGCTTCTGGGCAGGGATGGTACATCTCGCTGACGGCACGCAGTGTTAACATAGTGGACCCAGTCTGACTTTGGGATGTAACACGTCCTGCCAACACCGAGGATTGCGGGCCCTACATCAATCAGGGTTGCCCCCACAGTCTACAGCTCCTGTACGTCATCCTCCTCCTCCTCTTCAGTCTGCATCTCTGAAATGACCACATCAGTGGAAACTGGAAGCACTGCAGCAGTGCCTCAGCCAAGTGGCAACAGGCTGTGCTGAAGCTAATATGCTTAGGTGACAAACCTCACAATTCTGAAGAGTTGTGGACAGCTCTGAAAGTGTAGGCAGATATATGGCTGACACCGCTGAACCTACAGCCAGGTATGGTCGTGTGTGACAATGGCCGGAACCTGGTGGTGGCTCTGAGCCGAGGCGAGCTCACACACGTACCATGCCTGGCCCATGTGCTTAATCTCTTGGTTCAGCGGATTCTCAAAACCTACCCGGAGCTGCCGGATCTGCTTGTGAAAGTATGCCACCTGTGTACCCATTTTAGAATTTTAGAAAGTCAGCTACAGCTCCAGCTGCACTTGCCATGCTTCAGCAGTGTTTGCAGCTACCGGCTCACCGACTGGTGTGTGATGTCCCCACACGTTGGAACTCTACACTGCATATGCTGGAAAGGATTTGTGAGAAGAGGGCAGTTGTTGAGTACCAGCATCAACAAGATGATGCCATAATTAGCGTCACAACCCGCTTCTCTGTATTCTGAAAAGCTCTCTGCTCACAATCAAAGAGGTTGCATTGCAGGCAGAGCATGATGAGATGGAGCAAGGAACCTTCAGGGTGATTACACACAGCCCAGCCTCATCTCATCCCAACATGGATTGGTTGACAATGAGGAAGAGGAGGATGAACAGGAGATACTTTCCCGCGCTATAGATGGTACTGCAAGCACAACTGTCATACCGTCTGTTCAGCATGGATGGCCTGAGGACAGGGAGGAGGAGGAGGACAGCATGGTCAGTCATCCTGTTGGTGAGGACATGGAAGGTATGCCAGTTATCAGTCTGGCATGCATGGCAGACTTTATGTTGCACTGCCTTTCCCATGACCCTCACATTATCAAAATATTTGTGGACACTCAGTACTGGTTGGTGACACTTCTAGACCCATGCTACAAGGAGAACTTTCAATCTCTTATTCCAGAGTCAGATAGGTGTATTAAAATGATGCAGTACCAGAGGGCCATTGTTGCGGAATTACTGAAAAAATTCCCATCTGAAAAGGCTGGTGGCAGAGGTCACAGTTCATTGGCCAACCAAGGAGTAGAGGCGAGAGAGACCCAACTACAATCCAGCAGAGACAGGGGAACACTGGCAAAGTACTGGGACACTTTTCTCATACCCTCCCATCGCCCTGGCCTAGAGTCGCGGGGTAGTCTCACAAGGCCTGGAAAGTTTGGGAAGATGTTGAAGGAGTACCTTGCTGACCGTGCCAACGTCCGCCGTGATTCCTCTGTGCCTTTTAATTATTGGGTATCCAAGCTGGACACATGGCATGAACTGTCTCTCTACGCCTTTGAGGTCCTGGCCTGACCTGACACTAGTGTTCAGTCAGAGCGGGTTTTTAGTGTCGCTGGTGAAATAATAACTGATAAGTGCATCCACCTGTCAACAGAAAATGCTGACAGGCTGACTTTTATAAAAATGAACAAGGTCTGGATTGGGGTAGACTTCTGTAAACCACCGAATGATAACAGTGAAACATAACCTCCAATAGAGTGTATTTTTTTGGGAGGTATATTTCCATGCACCTCTTCACACCCATGCTACCTGACTTTGGCTATTTGGTGTGTTATATTATCCTCCTCATCCTCATTCTCATCATCCACCACCACTAGAACACAAGGGTGACCGTGGTCTGTGATGCAACAGCTAGTAAAAATTATTTCAAGGGTGTTTTGATGCCCTTTCAAAAATGTTTACACAGTATGTTGTGTCACCCCCCAGAGGAAAATGTTTTTTAGCCTATGCACTTAGTGTATGGGCATTCCAAGTATAGGAGACCTGCTCCTTTGTAATAGGAAGACCTTTTTCGCAGGCCATACTCCACGTCTCTTCAGGCACCACCCCTAGATCACCAGGGTGACCGTGTTCCGTAATGAAACAGCAACTACATTGTTTTGCAAGGGTGTTTAGGATGTCTGTAACAACAATTATTTACACTTTAGGTTGATGTGTCCCCACCCCAGGGGAAAATGTTTTTCAGCCTGTGCATTTAGTGAATGGCCATTACAAGTATAGGAGACCCACTTCTTTTAACTGGGAAGACCTTTTTCGCAGGCCATACTCCACGTCTCTTCAGACATCACCCCTAGATCACCAGGGTGACCTTGCTCCGTGATGAAACAGCCACTACATTGTTTTCCAAGGGTGTTGGATGTCCGTAACAAAAAATATTTACACAGTAGTTTGATGTGTCCCCCCCAGGGGAAAATGTTTTTCAGCCTATGCACTTAGTGTATGGGCATTACAAGTATGGGAGACCCACTCTTTTGTAATGGAAACATATTTGTAGGAGGACTTATTACACGTCTCTTCATAGTGGTATTTTGATTTGTCCAAATTTGGGGCAGGCCTTGCATTCATAGGCTAACTGTATGGCAGGGGCAAAAGAGTAATGTGAACTTGGTTTTCCTGTGGCCATCCAGTACGTTGGTTCAAAGACTTATTGAGGTGTGTGTTACTTTGGTGCAGGGCGGGCCTTGCATTCAATGCATAAGCTAACAGTATGGCAGTGCCAAAATAATAATGTGAACTTGGTTTTCCTGTGGTCATCCAGTACGTCGGTTCAAAGGCTTTTTGGGGTGCAGTAGAATTTGGTGCAGGGTGGACCTTGCATTCAATGCATAAGCTAACAGTATGGCAGTGGCAAAATAATAATGTGAAATTGGTTTTCCTCTGGCCATCCACTACATCGGTTCAAAGGCTTGTTGGGGTGCATGTGACTTTGTAGCAGGTCGGGCCTCGCAATCAATGCATAAGCTAACAGTATGGCAGTGCCCAAAAAAATAATGTGAACTTGGTTTTCCTGTGTCCATCCACTACGTCATTTGAAAGGCTTATTGGGGTGCATGTTACTTTGTGGCAAGTCGGGCCATGCATTCAATGCATAAGGCTAACACTATGGCAGTACCAAAAGAATAATGTGAACTTGGTTTTCCTGTGGCCATCCAGTACTTGGGTTTAAAGGCTTATTGGGGTGCGTGTTACTTTGCTGCAGGGCAGGCCTTGCATTTAATGCATAGGCTAACACTATGAGAGACCTATTTTCTTATAATTGGAACACTTTTTCATGAGGCTCTAGTGTACATCTCATCAAAGGGGTATCGGGGTGTGTCCTAATTTTTGGCAGCCCAGCCACTCAATGCATAGGCAATAACAGTATAGGAGACCCACTGTTTAATATTGGCCCTTTAAGAATAGTAATGCCGACTGATGTCCCTATAAAAATTGGCATTGTGACTTTAAGAGTCCCTCCTTCATAAATGAAACAAGATGTGTCTGATGATATGTCACACACCACATGGCCAGCTAACGTTGGTAAATGCTACAATGACATTTCACAGTAAATGCATTTGTATTGTTTGAAAGCAATGGTAACATTGAAAAACGCATCAAAAATGCAACATGAGGAACATTTTTACTTTGGGTTAGTTATTTTGCCTTATATAAAAGTCATTAGCCTGGAAAGGATGTTCCTTGACATATTTCCCAGGAAAATCCATTTTGATTTTGTTTTTGTATTTTTTTTGGTGCGCCTGTAAAAATGGCGTAAGACTCTGACAACATTGTTCACAGCTGTTACCTGGGAGTCAGAAATGCTTCCAGGGGCATTCCCATGATATTCCCGTGTCATTTGAGCAATGTTTCTGTCGCATCGCCTTGTGAGATGCAGAGCCTAGTATCTCAGAGGATGGTTCAGTGACTCCGATGGCTCTAACAATCCCTAGGTTAGGTGGCAATTATAAAGGGGGAGATGACGGACATATGAGACTGAGAGTTATGTTGTTGCCCGCAAGGTATGAGACCGTGGACGAAAGAAGCATACACCGGGGATCCCGTGCAAACTTGAAAGATGAACTTTACTGAAGATTGGTAACAATTCTTATATTTTTCAACATAACAGTCATGGGTAGCAGATATAATTTTTCTTACACATTGCGACTGTCAAAGCCTTTTCTTGGTCCCGGCCTTGGGAGGATGGTGGCAACTTTCCATTTAACTTACTGTGCTGCATGAAGGAAGAAGATCAGCTGACCTTAATCGGATTGGAGTATTTGGAAATCTGCTGCGCAGTTCTGCAGTTCCTTCTTTTGTCTCAGCACTCGGTTGCTGTAAACACCGGGCACTCCGAATAGGGTGCTATTTGTACTCCCCGCTGGTCTCAATCGAGGAGCCACAATTTTCTACCTCCTCTCACCACCAAAACTGCCTGTAACTCGACCATTTTAGTGCCACACGCCCCACCTCCAACTGCCACTTGTTTCAATCAGAAAAACAAGTTGCAATGCTAAACTAAGGCAGAAGAGGGCAGCATAGTACTACAAGTTGTAATGCCAAAACAAGGCAGGAGAGGGCAGCATAGTATTAAATAATTTACTCCTCCCAAGGTAAGACGGGGAGCCGGTGTCACAAGTTTAATCATGTAAGGAATAGAGAACACACTTACCATATGACATATAAGATACATTAGTAATGTTTTTTCTGGTCACTACATTTCTATCATTTACAGATGTTTTTAGACTTTAAAAGGACCCCCGGGGGTATCGCGACAAAAATGCTTGGTTTTCCCATAGACTTACTTTGGGCTCGTTGCTCGGGTTGAATACCTGAGTATTCCAATTTGCTCAACCCGAATAACGAGCACCTGAGCATTTTAGTGCTCGCTCATCACTAGTGATGTCCCCACCCGCTGGAACTCTACACTGGAGATGTTGGAAAGGAGTTGTGGGCAGAAGAGGGTAGTTGTTGACTACCAGCATCAACAAGGCAGTTTGTATTCAGTTCAGACATAAGACCTCAGGAGTGGACATGGATGTCAGACAGATGTACCAACCTCCAAAACTTTGAGTACTCCACCAAGATGGTGAGCAGTGATGACACCATAATTAGCGTCACCATTCCGCTTCTCTGTGTTCTGAAACGCTCTCTGCTCACAATCAAAGAGGACGCATTGCAGGCAGAGTATGATAAGACGGAGCAAGGAACCATACAGGGTGCTTACACACAGCCCAGCCTCATCTCATTCCAACGTGGATTGGGTAACAATCAGGAAGAAGAGGAGGAAGAACAGGAGATAGTTTCACGCGCTATAGACTGTACTACAAGCACAACTGTCATACTGTCTGTTCAGCGTGGATGGCCTGAGGACAGGTAGGAGGAGAAGGAGGATGAGGAGAGCATGGTCAGTCATCCTCTTGGTGAGGACATGGAAGTTTTGCCTGTTAGCAGTCTGGCACGTATGGCTGAGTTTACACTGCCTTTCCCATAATCCTCACATTCTCAAAATTTTGGCTGACAGTCATTACTGGTTGTTGACACTTCTAGACCCATGTTACAAGGATAGCTTTATATCTCTTATTCCAGAGGCAGACAGGTGTTGAGGAATTATTTAAAAAATTATCTTCTGAAAACGGTGGCAGCAGAAGTCACAGTTCGTTGGAAAACCAAGGAGTACAGGCGAGAGCCACACAACTCCAATCCAGCAGAGGCGGGGGGAACACTGGCAAAGTTCTGGGAGAGTTTTCTCAGAACCACCCATCGCACTGCAAGGGGTACACTCTCACAAGGAGTGCAAAGTTTTGGAAGATGCTGAGGGAGTACCTTGAGGACCATACCAACATCCTCTGTGCTTTATAATTATTGGGTATCCAAGCTGGACACGAGGCATGAACTGGCTACGCCTTGGAGGTCCTGGCCTGCCCTGCTGTTAGCGTTTTGTCAGAGCGGGTATTTAGTGCCACTGGTGGAATTATAACTGATAAGCGCATCTGCCTGTCAAATCAAAATGCTGACAGGCTGACTCTTATTAAAATGAACAAGGGTTGGATTGGGCCAAACTTCTCTACACCACCGAATGATAGCAGTGTAACATAAAGTCCAATCCAGTGTCTTTTTTTTGAAGGTCAATTCCCATGCACATGTTCACACCCACCCATGGGTATACGCTTCCTGATATGGCCTATTTGCTGTATTCCTCCTCCTTCTCTTCATCCTCATCATCCACCACCACTAGATCACCAGGGTGACTGTGTTCTGTGATGCAACATACACATTAGTGTTGTAAAGGGTGTTTATTAGTGTTGAGCGATACGATAATGCAAATATCGGCTATCGGCCGATATTAGCTCTTTCGGCCTTTCGATAATTCGTTTCGATATTTTCGTCTTATCGAATACCGGAATCGGATTTGTCACTGTCACTGTGAGTGTCCGTCGGGTCTGTCAGGAGTCAGCGGCACTTACCTGGCAGAAGATCTCCGGCGGTCACGTCCTGGACTGCTTGATGGCCGCCATTATCTTCTCCCTGGCGGTCACATGCAGTTTTTCGCGATAACTGCAGTGACTGCTGGGTAATCCCGGCCGTAAAGCAGTCAGTCCGATGACGTCACCCGCCGGGGAAGCAGGTAATCAGCTGTGCTGCGCCGGGATGACAGGCTCTGCCTGTCATTCTGATGTAGCAGAGCTGGATCTTCGTGGGACACTCGTTACTATGGACTGCGTCGGTCAGGTGGTATACTTTTTTTTTTTTTCATTTTTTTACAGGAGATCGATGGCGTCGCAGGATGAGACTGTAATAAAAGTAATGAAAACTGTGTTTTTTTTTTTTTTTATTAAATTAAAAAACTTTTTTATGAACATTCACCCGTCCGGGTACATAAACAATTTAACTATTTACATACAGGGACCCTGTCCGGGTTATTTATAATTCTTTGGCAGGGGTGTTCCAGGTACCACCTGGTACTCTTCTGATGCTTGCCAAACATCCGAGGCACCAAGGACCACCAGGACCTGATGACGTCGTGTGGCCTGTACAGTGACGTCGTGACCCGCTATCTGGGTCTGTGTGGCCACCTCTTTCATCTTCCTCCGGGTCTGGAACCCTATGTCCCGGACTGTACGAACCCCAGGGGGCCTAACAGGCGCTGGGTACGGGCCAGCTATACTTATCATGTCCATAGCTGGGGCTGCTGAGGAGACCACTGAGGGAGGCTGGGGAGATTTACGGCGTGGGGTGGGCACTTTTGCAGAGGCCTGGATGTGGGAGGCTGAAGGCTCCGAGGGTCTCACAGGTTCCTGACACTCTGGGGAGTAGGGGTCGCACCTGGTAACATTTAGGGCGTACCATCCATTTGTCACGCTGTCAAGCAGATGTATAAATATATAATGTCAGTAATCTAGCAAGTGGGACAACATTCTATATAACATATAAATAGATAACATTAACATGTATATATAGCATAGTATTACCTGACATAATATCCTGTGGGTCAATACTGAATCCTTTTCACGCTGTCTCTGGCTAGAGGTGGACCGGGGTCTATGCTGACCCTAAACTGGGGTCCTGACTAGACAGGGGATAAAGTAAATACTGTCTTTCATACAACATATAAACACAGAGGGAACACCAAAGGTCTAGGAGATAAACTATAAGCAAGGAGAGGAGAAACAACAAAGGAACTTTAGCTTAAGTCTTCTTAGAACCGATCCTAACTGCAGTCTGTATGAATGCTTTCACCGGCATCTAACACACAGACTGGCAGGAATATAAAGGAAACTAATTAGTGCATAATCAAAAGCAGCCGGGCGAGGCTGGGCCTAGTCTTAGCAAAGAGCTAGGTAA
Source organism: Oophaga sylvatica (assembly GCA_033576555.1). Taxonomy (NCBI): domain Eukaryota; kingdom Metazoa; phylum Chordata; class Amphibia; order Anura; family Dendrobatidae; genus Oophaga; species Oophaga sylvatica. The sequence continues at coordinate 23,333 of JARQOD010005019.1, forward strand.
AATTAACTCCCTCACCACCAAACACAAAGTAACAGCAACTCAGCTGCGAGAAGTCAGAATGTGCAATCGTGACGATCCTCGTGGCGATGCACCCATGACACCATTGTAACCCCAGTGTCGGGTGTAAGTCACCAAGTCTCCTGGCAACAGGTCCCTCCCCGGGTGTCCTTCTGGGAGGTGAGCCTCCACGTCTCACCGGTTCACAAAAACTTCTAAATAAAGTCCAGGCTCCTGGATGAAGCCCCAACCACCTTTCAATTTAAAGCTCCGTACTGCACCCTTACGCCGCGGCTCACACAGGGTTCCTTTATCCTTTCTCATCCGGTCCTTATCTGCCTCCTTCTCCAGGTGACGTTGGCGAAGTTTTTGGGATTCTCGCTGCTCCCTTTGTCGCTCTGCTTCCCGCTCCCAACGTCTCCACTCTTCCTCCTGACGCCGGTTGTAATTCTCCTCCACCAGCTGCTCCATGTCTCCACCATCAAATGCCAGCTTACAGTGTCCGGTTTGCGGCAGCTCTCCTGGCGCCCCCCAGTCCTGGCGGCGCTCACCTGCGGAGGAAGCAGCCGGCTCTGGAACAGATGACAGTCGGGGCTCCGGTACAGGCAGGTAGTGCTCTGGTGCCTGCGCGGCCTCCTCCATGAGGACGGGTGTCGCTTCTTCTGTCTCAGCGACGGGGCAGACAGCGGGATCTGGGGTGCTGCCAGTGCAGAGTTTTTTGCACGAACGGGTGCCTCCACTGCGACAACGTCAACCGGATCACATTGCAAGGGCTCCTCTACTAGAACGGGTGCCTCACCTTCCGGTACAGACACTTCAGGTAAGAGGGATTGGCGCCGCTCCAAGTTTATTTTTAGGGCACGCCAGCTGGCTTCCATCCTGGCGACCTCCTCCCGGTGCCGGGCCAGGCCTCTTAGGGTATCCTCCGCTTCTTGCAGCGTAGGAGGGTTTCCAGGCCGGGTGCCCAACGGTGGTTCCGTGGCGATCGGGTCGCTTCCGTGGGGGGAGAGCTCTGACTGCTCCATCCCTTCACACTTCTGCTCGTGTCCATTAGCCATCTCTGCCAAGTCACATGTGTCATTAGCATCTGGAGAGGGCCCCTCTTTTGTAGGGAGGCGGGACCTTCGTGTTAGTTTCCGCCCACTGAGGAGGATGAGGAGGCGGAACTGAAGAGCTGTGGGGCACGATCTTACATTGCAGTACCATTTAGAGCCATCGTTTTCGCGTCACTGAGTGAGTGTGTACACCCATGAAGAGCACGCCCTTCTTCTTCACCAGTGCCTCGTCGTGACGCAGATATGGCGGAAAAATGGCAAATACATTCTCTGATGATTTTAGCAATTCTCAAGCACAAAACCAGTTCAATTCAGGCACACAGGACTCGCTTATAGCGAGCTACAGAATCCTGTTTGTGACGCCCAAGTTGAGTCGCACAGAGCCAGAGGTTTTTGGGGTACTCGGCACCGAGCCCGTCGACTTCTATGGGGTATGTCACGGCTTTACTCGGCAATTGAATCAGAGTCTATTTTACTATGTAGAAGTGTATAAACTATAAATATATGTATATATATATATGTCACAATGACATGTATATATATATATATATATATATATATGTATTCTATGTGTGTATATTTTGTGTTTACAACGGAAGAAAGGGTTTTTTTTGTTGCGATATTTTGTTCCCATAGACTTACATGGGACTTCCGGTATCGAAATCGGATATCGACGATATTTAGTGCTATCGGCGATACAATTTCGATACGATATTTTTAGATATCGAGCACTATCGCTCAACACTAGTGTTTATGATGCCCGTAAACCAATTTTTTAGACACTATGTTGCTGTATACCCCCCAGGGGGAAATGTTTGTCAGCCCATACACTTACTGTATGGGCATTACAAGTATAGGAGACTCGCTCCTTTGTTGGTTGGTAAGCTTCAACAATGCCATTCTCCTCCGCTGGTTCTTCAGGCTCAACACTGCAAAGCTCCATTGCCAGTTCTTCAGCCTCAACACTTCAATTCTCCACTGCAGTTATTTTAGACTCAAAACTGAAATTCTCCACTGCTGGTTCTTTAGGCTCAACACTGCAATGCTCCACTGCAGTTTCTTCTGCCTCAACAATGCAATTCTCCACTGCAGTTTCTTCAGTCTCAACACTGCAATTCTCCGCTGCAGTTTCTTCAGCCTCAACCCTGAAATTCTCCTCTGCTAGTTCTTTAGGCTCAACACTGCAATGCTCCACTGCCGGGTGTCCAGCCTCAACACTGCAATGCTCCATTGCTGGGTGTTCAGCCTCAACACTGCAATTCTCCACTGCTGGTTCTTCATCCTCAACACTGCAATGCTCCATTGCCGGTTCTTCAGCCTCAACATGCAATACTCCATTGCAGTTTCTTCAGTCTCAGCACTGATATTCTCCACTACTGGTTCTTTAAGCTCAACACTGCACTGCTCCACTGCCGGGTCTTCATCCTCAACACTGACATTCTCCAATGCAGGTTCTTCAGGCTCAACAATTCACTGCATAGCCAAATATTATGGAGTACCAAAAGAATAATAAAGGGAAATATGCTTTCAAGTGGCCATCCAGGACGTCTGTTCAAAAGGTTATTGGGGTGCATCCAAATTTGGAACAGGCCTTGCATTCACTTCATGGGCAAACATTATGGCAGTACCAAATGAATAATAATGGGAACTTTGGTTTCTTGTGGCCATACAGTATGTTGATTCAAAGGGTTATTGAGGTGCACGTAACTTTGGGGCAGGGCAGGCCTTGCATTTAATGCATAGGCAAACAGTATGGGAGTACCAAATGAATAATAATGGGAACTTTGATTTCATGTGGCCATCCAGTATGTAGGCTCAAAGGGTTATTGGGGTGCGTCCAAATTTGGAACAGGCCTTGCATTCACTTCTTGGGCAAACATTATGGCAGTACCAAATGAATAATAATGTGAACTTTGGTTTCATATGGCCATACAGTATGTCGATTCAAAGGGTTTTTGAGGTGCGCGTAACTTTGGGGCAGGGCAGGCCTTGCATTTAATGCATAGGCAAACAGTATGGGAGTACCAAATGAATAATAATAGGAACTTTGGTTTCATGTGGCCTTCCAGGATGTCTGTTCAAAAGGTTATTGGGGTGCGTCTAAATTTGGAGCAGGCCTTGCATTTACTTCATGGACAAACATTATGGGAGTACCAAATGAATAATAATTGGAACTTTTGGTTTCATGTGGCCATCCAGTATGTAGGATCAAACAGTTATTGGGGTGCGTGTTACTTTGGGGCAGGGCAGGCCTCGCATTCAGTGCATAGGCAAACAGTATGGGAGTACCAAATGAATAATAGTGGGAACTTTGGTATCATGTGGCTATCCAGGACATCTGTTTAATTTTGGGCAGTCCTGCCTCTCACTGCATACTCAATAACAGTATAAGAGACTCTCTGTTTAATGATGGGAACAACAAAGCATAGCCAGCTGATGGCTATCTAGCAATAGTGAGGGCCGACTGCTGGACCTTTAAGAATAGTAAAATCAGCCTGTTGGCCCTATAAAAATAGGCTTTGTGACTGTAGCGCCGGCGTCCTCTGCCAGGCAGGGACGCTGTTCCCTTGCGCCAGCGTCCTCTGCCAGGCAGGGACGTCGCTCCCCTTACCCTCACACAGCGTCCTCCTTCCGCCCTGCTGGGGCTGCGCGCTCCTTCCCTGCCACTGGGCTTAGGGCGCGCGCGCGTGCACGCCCCCGCTCTTAAAGGGGCCGCGCGCATCTTTCAAAAAAGGTCCCCGGCCAATGCCGGTGGACTTCACCTTATATAAAGCACCTCCTCCTTAATGGAGGTGCCCGAGCAATGTTGTTGCACTGTTTAACTCTGCTTCAGCCCTCAGGTTCCGTTACCAGTTACCTGCCTGTCTCCTGCCAGTTTGCTGTCTGCTACCTGTCCGCAAGCCTACCTGAAGGTTTGGCCGTCACCGGTGGTGACCATCGGCTATTCCAGAGAATCTCGCCTGCTCACTTGGGGGTGCTCATCTGCCATCTGCCTGCAGACCTACCCAGAGGTTCGGACGTCACATGCGGTGACCATCGTCTATTCCAGAGACTCTCGCCTGCTCACTTGGGGGCGTTCATCTGCCATCTGCCTGCAGACCTACCCGGAGGTTCGGACGTCACATGCGGTGACCATCGTCTATTCCTGAGACTCTCCCTGCTCACTTGGGGGCGTTCATCTGTCATCTGCCTGCTAGCCTACCAGGAGGCTCCACCATCTCAGGTCGTATATACCTGTCCATCCATAGACTGCCCCGGTCACTTGCCGTGACTACCTGCCTGTCCTTCCAGAGACTGCCCCGGTCACTTGCCGTGACTACCTGTCTTTCCTTCCAGAGACTGCCCCGGTCACTTGCCGTGACTACCTGCCTGTCCTTCCAGAGACTGCCCCGGTCACTTGCCGTGACTACCTGCCTGTCCTTCCAGAGACTGCCCCGGTCACTTGCCGTGACTACCTGCCTGTCCTTCCAGAGACTGTCCCTGTCACTTGCCGTGACTTCCTGTCCATCTCCCCGGGCGCCACCCGCTCCTTTACAAGGAAAGCCTCCTTGTATAATAAAGCTCAGAGGTTCCGCCTCCCAGACCCGTTACAGTTTGCTCGGGCCATGGAACCCGGTGGCACCCAAACCCCTTCACTCTCTGACCTGTGTCATGAACTGTCTCGTCAGAGGTCTCAACAGGAGTCCATCCTGGGTCATCTGCGAAATGTTAATTCCCGCCTGGACACCCTGACTTCTTCACCAGCAACCACCACTGGCGCCATGACTCGCAATCCGGCAGTTCCGTTGCTTACCAATTCCGTGGTTTCCGTTCCTGGACCTCGACTTTCTGCTCCTCCACGGTTTGGAGGCGATCCTACTCTGGCTCGGGGTTTCATTAACCAGTGTACCCTGCATTTCGAACTCCTGGCTCACCAGTTTAACTCCGACCGGGCCAAAATTGCCTTCATTATGTCCCATCTCACCGGAGAGGCTCTGGCCTGGCTCAATCCTCTCTGGGAGAGAGAAGATCCTCTGGTGTCTGACCTGCCTGCTTTTCTCTTGGCCTTCCGGAAGGTATTCGACGAACCCGGACGGAAGACCTCCTCTGCATCATCTCTGTTGCGTCTCCGTCAGGGAAGTCTCACCGTGGGGCAATATGCCATACGGTTCCGTACCCTTGCCTCGGAGCTGGCCTGGGATAATGATGCCCTGATATCTGTCTTCTGGGAGGGTCTGTCCGGCCGTATTAAAGATGAACTTGCCGGTCGAGACATTCCAACCTCTCTCGATGACCTAATAACTCTGGCTAATCGAATTGATCTACGGTTCCAGGAACGCGCCAAAGAGGTCACCCGTGAGAGAAGGTTTCCTCGTCTAGCTCCTTCTTTTCAGAGACCCGTAACTCCTTCCGCTTCTCCCCAGGTACACACTTCTGAGCCTATGCAGGTTGACCAGACCAAGATGGCCAAAGCCCGTCAGGACTTACGCCGTGCCGAGGGGAGTTGCTTCTACTGTGGCAGTAAGGAGCACCGGATCCGTACCTGTCCGGAGAGGTCGGGAAACGCCTGTGTCTAGGTTCGCTCGGAGAGGTCAACCTAGACAAGAATAAATCCTCTTCATCTCTGCTGCTGTCAGTCTCAATTCTCCTCGGTGAGAACCGTTATTTCGAACAAGCCCAACTTGATTCTGGAGCAGCCGGGAATCTTGTTTCACAGGCTCTAGTAGAGAAATATTGCATTCCTACCAAACATCTGGTTGAACCAGTATCTGTTGCTGCTGTGGACGGGGGTCTTCTACCACGTCCCATCCAACTTATCACTGAAGCCATAACCTTGCAGGTAGGAATGTTGCATTCTGAGAGCATCTCGTTTCATGTCCTGCCTGGACTCTCTCATGCCTTCTTATTAGGTCTACCTTGGCTCCAAAAGCATGCACCTGTGCTCGACTGGCAGACTGGAGAGATCCTTCGCTGGGGACAGGACTGTCATAAAACGTGTTTGGTTCCTGTTCATCCTGTCCGTCCTTCTCCTACACCAACTAATCTACCAGGGCTCCCGATTCCATATTGGTCGTTCGCTGATGTCTTTAATAAAAAGGAGGCAGAGACATTACCCCCTCACAGACCTTATGATTGCCCGATCGACCTGCTACCCGGTACTACGCCTCCCCGTGGGCGTATTTACCCATTGTCTGCTGCTGAGACCAGGTCGATGTCCGAATATATCGAGGAGAATTTGGCCAAGGGATTCATCCGGAAATCTACCTCCCCAGCGGGAGCAGGTTTCTTCTTCGTAAAAAAGAAAGACGGCTCTCTCCGTCCCTGTATTGACTACAGAGGCCTAAACCTGATCACGGTGAAGAATAAGTACCCTCTTCCGCTCATTCCCGAATTGTTTGACCGTCTGAGGGGGGCTAGAATCTTCACCAAACTGGATCTTCGTGGAGCATATAACCTGGTCCGTATCCGTCGGGGAGATGAATGGAAGACGGCATTCAACACCCGGGACGGCCACTATGAGTATTTGGTGATGCCCTTTGGTCTCTGTAATGCTCCTGCAGTTTTTCAGGAGTTGGTCAATGACATCTTCCGGGACCTGCTCTACTCCTGCGTTGTGGTGTACCTAGACGACATCTTGGTCTTCTCTCCGGATCTCCAGTCTCACCGGAGGGATGTTCGTCAGGTTCTGCTCAGGCTTAGGCAGAATCACCTTTTCGCCAAATATGAGAAGTGTCTCTTTGAGCAGACCTCGCTTCCGTTTTTGGGTTACATCATTTCTCAGACAGGCCTAAGAATGGATCCGGAGAAGCTATCTGCCATCGAGAAATGGCCCCGACCGGAGGGATTGAAGGCCATTCAGCGGTTCCTGGGATTCGCCAATTATTACCGCCTCTTCATACCGCACTTCTCTTCCCGGACTGCTCCAATCTCCGCGCTCACCCGCAAGAATGCTAACCCCAAACAGTGGACGCCCGAAGCAGAGGAGGCCTTTCTTTCCTTAAAACAGGCCTTCTCTTCCGCTCCAGTGCTGCATCGCCCAGACGGCAACAAGCAGTTCTTCCTGGAGGTGGACGCTTCCTCTTCTGGAGCCGGAGCGGTACTGACTCAAAAGTCTTCTTCCGGGAGAATGGTATCTTGCGGCTTCTTCTCAAAACTCTTCTCCTCTTCTGAGCGCAATTATTCTATAGGAGACCGAGAGTTATTGGCCATCAAGCTGGCATTGGAGGAGTGGCGTTACCTACTCGAGGGGGCTCTTCATCCGGTAATCATTTACACTGACCACAAGAATCTGGCTTACCTCCAGCATGCCCAGAGACTTAACCCTCGTCAAGCCCGGTGGTCCTTGTTTTTTGCCCGCTTCGACTTTCTTTTACACTTTCGCCCAGCCGACAAGAACATCAAGGCGGATGCCTTGTCCCGGTCTTTCCTGGTGTCGGATCTCGAGGAGGAACCTAAACATATCATCGATCCCGCCAGAGTGATGCAGGTAGCTCCCGTGAGTCTAAATCGTCTCCCTCCTGGTAAGACGTTCGTATCGGTACCTGATCGGGAGAGGATCCTCCATTGGGGTCATTCGTCTAAACTAGCTGGCCACGCTCGTCGGAAAAAGACCCTCCAGCTCATTACCCGGCATTACTGGCGGCCTACCCTGCACAAGGATGTAATAGACTTTGTTTCTGCCTGTGCCTCCTGTGCCCGCAACAAAGTTCCGAGACACCTGCCTGCCGGCCGTCTTCTCCCGCTTCCTGTACCCGCTGCCCCCTGGCAGCATATAGCCATGGACTTCATAACGGATCTTCCCGTCTCTGCTGGTTGTACGGTCATTTGGGTGGTCGTTGACCGATTTTCCAAGATGGCTCACTTCATTCCCCTGCCAGGGCTTCCGTCTGCACCCGAGTTGGCTAAAGACTTTATCCGCCACATCTTCCGTCTTCATGGTCTGCCTCGTCACATTGTGTCGGATCGTGGGGTACAGTTCACCTCACGTTTCTGGAGAGCCACTTGTAAGTTGCTAGACGTCACCCTGGATTTCTCCTCCGCTTACCACCCACAGTCCAATGGTCAAGTCGAGCGAATCAATCAGATTCTGACCAGTTATCTCCGGCACTTCGTTAATGCCCACCATTCTGACTGGGTGGATCTCCTGCCTTGGGCCGAATTTTCGTACAACAATCACAAGAGCGAATCTTCCTCCAAATCTCCGTTTCTTGTAGTCTTCGGTCAACATCCTCTGATCCCTGTACCTATTTCCATCTCTGTGGACAATCCAGCTGCGGAATCCCTGGTTAACGAATTCTCCTCCATATGGGAGAGTACCCGGTCCGCACTCATTTTGTCATCCGAGCGCATGAAGAGACATGCTGACAAGAGACGTCTGGATCCCCCTCAATTCCGTCCTGGGGATAAGGTCTGGCTCTCGTCCAAGTATGTTCGGCTCAAGATTCCTTCCTACAAGTTAGGTCCTCGGTTCATCGGCCCTCTGGAGATCATCAGTCAGATCAACCCAGTGTCCTATAAATTGAAACTCCCGGCCAATTTGCGGATTCCTAACTCCTTCCATGTATCTCTCCTCAAACCGGTGGTACTTAACTCTTTTGTCAAGTCTACAGGTACACCTCCTGCTCCACTGTCTGCTGAGAACGAATTTGAGGTAGAGAACATTTTGGCCACCAAAAGGGTAGGAAGAAAGACCTATTTTCTGGTGGATTGGAAGGGGTTTGGTCCTGAGGAGAGAACGTGGGAGCCTCGGGAGAACATCCATGCCCCTCTCATCCTAGCTAAATTTCTTTCTGGCCTAAAAAAGGGGGGGCCTAAAGGGGGGGGTACTGTAGCGCCGGCGTCCTCTGCCAGGCAGGGACGCTGTTCCCCTGCGTCCTCTGCCAGGCAGGGACGTCGCTCCCCTTACCCTCACACAGCGTCCTCCTTCCGCCCTGCTGGGGCTGCGCGCTCCTTCCCTGCCACTGGGCTTAGGGCGCGCGTGCACGCCCCCGCTCTTAAAGGGGCCGCGCGCATCTTTCAAAAAAGGTCCCCGGCCAATGCCGGTGGACTCCACCTTATATAAAGCACCTCCTCCTTAATGGAGGTGCCCGAGCAATGTTGTTGCACTGTTTAACTCTGCTTCAGCCCTCAGGTTCCGTTACCAGTTACCTGCCTGTCTCCTGCCAGTTTGCTGTCTGCTACCTGTCCGCAAGCCTACCTGAAGGTTCGGCCGTCACCGGTGGTGACCATCGGCTATTCCAGAGAATCCCGCCTGCTCACTTGGGGGCGCTCATCTGCCATCTGCCTGCAGACCTACCCAGAGGTTCGGACGTCACATGCGGTGACCATCGTCTATTCCAGAGACTCTCGCCTGCTCACTTGGGGGCGTTCATCTGCCATCTGCCTGCAGACCTACCCGGAGGTTCGGACGTCACATGCGGTGACCATCGTCTATTCCTGAGACTCTCGCCTGCTCACTTGGGGGCGTTCATCTGTCATCTGCCTGCTAGCCTACCAGGAGGCTCCACCATCTCAGGTCGTATATACCTGTCCATCCATAGACTGCCCCGGTCACTTGCCGTGACTACCTGCCTGTCCTTCCAGAGACTGCCCCGGTCACTTGCCGTGACTACCTGTCTTTCCTTCCAGAGACTGCCCCGGTCACTTGCCGTGACTACCTGCCTGTCCTTCCAGAGACTGCCCCGGTCACTTGCCGTGACTACCTGCCTGTCCTTCCAGAGACTGTCCCTGTCACTTGCCGTGACTTCCTGTCCGTTTCCCCGGGCGCCACCCGCTCCTTTACAAGGAAAGCCTCCTTGTATAATAAAGCTCAGAGGTTCCGCCTCCCAGACCCGTTACAGTGACTTTCAGACTCCCTACTTCATAAATGAAACAGTATGTATCTGATGATGTGTCACACACCACATGGCCAGATAAGGTTGTAAAATGTTAAAATTTCATTTTCCAGTGAATGCATTTGTCTTGGTTGAAAAGCAATGCTAAAATTGAAAAACGCATCAAAAATGCTACGTGTGAACATAGCCCAAGTGGTGGAGGAATATTTTTGTTTTGGGTTATTTATTTTGCTTTACATACAAATCATTACCCTGGAAAGGATGTTCCTTAACATATTTCCCAGGTAAATCCATTTTGATTTCGTTTTTGTATGTTTTATTGTGCGCCTGTAAAAATGGCATAACATTGTTCACAGCAGTGACCTGGGAGTCAGAAATGCTTCCACGGGTCTTCCCCATGATGTTCCCATGTCATTTGAGCACTGTTCTCATGGATTTCCGATGTTTTTAGACTCTATAACGAAGGGGGTCGCGGAAAAAGTGCTCACGTTTCCCATAGACCTACATTGAGTACTGAGTATTTCAATATGCTCGAACCAAGCAAAGAGCATCCTAGCATTTTAGTGCTCCCCCATCACTAATTATTATAAGTCAAGGGGATAAGGAATGGCCCAAAGACCCTGATTAGTGATCTACAAGTGCCAATAAACCGAGAAAAATGTCATCCTCAATCGCTGACTTATCTCTACTGACATCCCAAAATATTTGTACTCTTGGTTTTGTAAATGTTTAATTGCAAAAGTGGAGAAAGGCTTACAACATTTACCTTCATAATGACTGAATTTCCTTTCTCCTGACTTCATTAGTTGTTGAAAATTCAAGGGACCCCTATACAGATTAAATGTTTGCCCAACTTTAACGTAATGTGTATAGGGGTCCCCACCAATCAAAAAAAGCCTATCAGCATTTACGAAAACTAAAAAGATTGCTTTAGTTTAAAGGTCAATTAAGATAATTGGAGATCATTACAAGATTTATTCCACAGCTTTCAACTGAAGAGATTTGAAAATGAGATTTTAAAAAATAGAAAATTAACCCCTTTCTGTCATCGGATGTACTATCCCGTCCATGTGCCCTGGGACTTAATTCCCAGGGACGGGATAGTACGTCAATGCGATAAGCTGCGCTCCCGACCTCTCCCGACACATTAAGCCCTGGCACACTGCGATCAAACATGATCGCGATGTACCGGGGGCACAGGGAAGCATCGCACAGGGAGGGGGATACCTGCGTACTCACCTGAGACCCTCAGAACAGCGCGATGTGATTGCGCTGTTCTGAGGCCTTCCTCCCTGCAAGGCCCCGGATCCAAGATGGCCGCTGGGTCCTGCAGGGAAGCCTGCAGCACTGCCTGTGAGATCGCTGGTCTCACAGAGTGCTGTGCACACTGTCAGACCAGCGATCTAACATTCTACAGTGATGTGCCACCCTGGGACAAAGTAAAAAAGTTAAAAAATAAAACTCACAAGTGCAAAAAAAATATTCCCCAATAAATTCATTTCTTCCTGTAAATAAAAAAAAAACAAACAATAAAAGTACACATATTTGGTATCGCCACGTCCATAACGACCCGCCCTATAGAACTGTCCCACTAGTTAACCCCTTTAGTGAACCCCTTAAAAAAAAAAACAAAGCAAAAAATCAATGCTTTATCATCATACCGCCGAACAAAAAGTGGAATAACACGCGATCAAAAAGACCGATATAAATATCCATGGTACTGCTGAAAACATCATCTTGTCCCGCAAAAAACGAGCTGCCATATAGCATCATCAGCGAAAAAATAAAAAAGTTATAGCTCGCAGAATAAAGCGAGGCAAAAATAATTATTTTTTATATAAAATTGTTTTTATTGTATGAAAGCACCAAAACATAAAAAAAGATATGAACGAGGTATCGCCGTAATCGTACTAACCCGAAGAATAAAACTGCTTTATCAATTTTACCAGACGCGGAACGGTATAAACATCCCCCAAAGAAATTAATGAATTTTCGATTTTTGTTCATTCTAACCTCCCAAAAATCGAAATAAAAAGCGATCAAAAAATGTCACGTGCTCAAACATGGTACCAATAAAAACGTCAACTCGTACCGCAAAAAATAAGACCACAAATTACTCTGTGGGCCAAAATATGCAAAAATTATAGCTCTCAAAATGTGGTGATGCAAAACCTATTTTTTGCAATAAAAAGCGTCTTTTAGCGTGTCACAGCTGCCAATCATAAAAACCCACTATAAGTAGTAAATCAAACCCCCCTTTATTAACCCCTTAGTTAGGGAAAAGTAATAAAATAAAAAAAATGTATTTTTCCATTTTCCAATTAGGGTTAGGGTTAGAGTTAGGGCTAAAGTTAGGATTAGGGTTAGGGTTGGGATAAGGGTTAGGGTGTGTTAGGGTTAGGTTTGTGGTTAGGGTTATGGTTAGGGTTGGGACTAGGGTTAGGGGTGTGTTGGGGTTAGAGTTGGAGTTAGAATTGGGTGGTTTCCACTGTTTAGGCACATCAGGGGCTCTCCAAATGTGACATGGCGTCTGATCTCAATTCCAGCCAATTCTGCGTTGAAAAAGTCAAACGGTGCTCCTTCCCTTCTGAGCTCTGCCATGCGCCCAAACAGTAGTTTACCCCACATATGTGGCATCAGCGTACTCAGGACAAATTGCACAATATCTCTTGGGGTCCAATTTCTTCTGTTACCCTTGGGAAAATAAATAATTGGGGTGAAAATATCATTTTTGTAAAAAAAAATGATTTTTTTGTTTTTACAGCTGTACGTTATAAACTTCTGTGAAGCACTTGGGGCTTCATAGCGCTCACCACACATCTAGATAAGTTCCTTGTGGGGTCTATTTTCCAAAATGGGGTCACTTGTGGGGGTTTCCATTGTTTAGGCACATCAGGGGCTCTCCAAATGCGACATGACGCCCACAGACCATGCCATCAAAGTCCTCAATCCAAAACGTCACTGCTTCCCTTCCGTGCCCCGACGTGTGCCCATACAGTAGCTTTCTCCCACATATTGGGTATCAGCGTACTCAGGACAAATTGGACAACAACTTTTGGGGTCCAATTTCTCCTGTTACCTTTGTGAAAATAAAATATTGGGGGCGAAAATATCATTTTTGTAAAAAAAAAAAAAAAAAGATTTTTTTTTTTTACTGCTGTACGTTATAAACTTCTGTGAAACACTTCGGGGTTCAAAGTGCTCACCACACATCTAGATAAGTTCCTTGGGGGCTCTATTTTCCAAAATGGGGTCACTTGTGGGGGGTTTCTATTGTTTAGGCACATCAGTGCTCTCCAAACGTGATACGACTCCCGCAGACCATTCCATCAAAGTCTGCAATCCAAAACGTCACTACTTCCCTTCCGAGCCCTGACGTGTGCCCATACAGTAGTTTTCTCCCACATGTGGGGTATCGGCGTACTCAGGGCAAATTGGACAACAACTTTTGGGGTCCAATTTCTCCTGTTACCCTTGGGAAAATAAAAAGTTGGGTACTAAAAGATCATGTTTGTGGAAAAAATATGATTTTTTTATTTTCATGCTCGGGCGTTATAAACTTTAGTGAAACATCTGGGGGTTTAAAGTTCTCACCACACATTTAGATAAGTTCCTTGAGGGGTCTAGTTTCCAAAATGGTGTCATTTGTCAGGGGTTTCCACGGTTTAAGCAGATCAGGAGCTCTCCAAACATGACATGGCTTCCAGCCAATTCTGCGTTGAAAAAGTCAAACGGTGCTCCTTCCCTTCCGAGCTCTGCCATGCACCCAAACAGTGGTTTACCCCCACATATTGGGTATCAGCGTACTCAGGACAAATTGCACAATAACTTTTGGGGTCTTGTTACCCTTGGGAAAATAAAAATTGGGGTGAAAAGATCACTTTTGTGGAAAAAATATGATTTTTTAATAATACGGCTCTACTTGTGTGAAGCACTTGGGGTTCAAATTGCTCACCACAGAACTAGATAAGTTCCTTAGGGGGTCTATTTTCCAAAATGGGGTCACTTGTTGCTGGTTTCCACTGTTTAGGCACATCAGGGGCTCTCCAAATGCAACATGGCGTCCAATCTCAATTCCAGCCAATTTTGGTTGGAAAAAGTCAAATGGTGCTCCTTCCATTCCGAGCTCTGCTGTGCGCCCAAACAGTGGTTGTCTTCCACATATGGGGTATCAGCATACTCAGGACAAATTGGACAACAACATTTGTGGTCCAATTTCTCCTGTTACCCTTGGCAAAATAAAAAATTGGTGACTAAAAGATAATTTTTGTGGGAAATAAATAGGATTTTTTATTTTCATGCCCGGGCATTATAAACTTGTATGAAGCACTTGGGGGTTCAAAATGCTCACCACAGATCTAGATAAGTTCCTTAGGGGGTCTAGTTTCCAAAATGGGGTCACTTATGGGGGTTTCCACTGTTTAGGCACATCTGGGGCACTGCAAACGGAACATGACCCCCATCAACGTTTGCATTCCAAAACGTTATTACTTCCTTTCCAAGCCCTGCCGTGCGCGCAGTTTCCCCCCCCACATATTTGGTATCAGCGTACTCATGACAAATTGGACAACAACTTTTGGGGTCCAATTTCCTTGGGAAAAATCAAAAATTTGGGACAAAAAATCATTTTTGTGAAAAATTGTTTTTTGTTTTTTTTCACACCCAGGCATTATAAACTTTTGTGAAACACTTGGGGGTTCAAAGTGCTCACAACAGATCTAGATAAGTTCCATAGGGGGTCTAGTTTCCAAAATAATGTTACTTGTGGGGGGTTCCACTGTTTAGGCGCATCAGGGGCTCTCCAAACGAGACATGGCGTCCAATCTCAATTCCAGCCAATTTTGGTTTGAAAAAGTCAAACGGCGCTCTTTCCCTTACGAGCTCTGCCATGTGCCCAAACAGTGGTTTTCCCCCACATATGGGGTATTGGCGTACTCAAGAGAAATTGCACAACAACTTTATCTGTCCATTTTCTCCTTTTACCCTTGTGAAAATAAAAAAAAAGTTTGTAAAAGATAATTTTTGTGACTAAAAAGTTAAATATAAATTTTTTTCCTTCCACGTTGCTTCAGCTCCTGTGAAGCACCTGAAGGGTGTTAGGGTCTGCGGAACGCACCAAATATAAGATTTGGAGAGGTGCGTTCGCAGCCCGGGGTCCACCGTGCAGGCGGAGCCTGCTGCTAGTAAAATGGCGCAAGAAGCGAACTCTGTTATCCCGCAGAGTCGCCAAAATAAACGCCGTAACGCGCTGTGGCAATATGTGCGAACTCTGTTAATCCACAGAGCCGCTAGAAGGAGTGCCGCAGCGCTATATGGAGATGTGTGCGAACTCACTTAACACAAATGAGTCGCAAAATAAACACGCTAGGGCGCTGTCTAGAGTTGAAAGCGAACCCTGTTATGTCACAGAGCCGCTGAGAAAAACTTCTGTGTCCTGTCAGGCACCCAGGTACACAGTGAACAGCTAAGCGAACATAGAACGTGATCATGCGCTAATGTCCTCGCGGGAGTCACCCGCAATCTATGGCATCTGAACGCCAAGCCCTGAATACGGCAATCAAACTCCTTACCGGTTATGCTGGCAATCTAGGGCATCTAGGACACCGACCCTGACCAGCTAGCATACCAAACTCCTCACCGATTAAGTCGGTATTCTAGGGGCTTATTTCAGCCGGGCCCTAACCACACACACGCATGACCACACTGGCGCTAAGCATATAATGATTGATATTAGCGCATGGCGGCCCAGCCATGCCACCCTTTTATAGCAACAGCTACAGGACCTGCCAGAAACAAGGACCAATGAGAAACTGTTCCAAACATATGTAGTTTCATGACCTTACTGGCGGACCAATAGGAGCTGCTGCAGTACCTGAACATGTGACCCCAGATCTCCAATGAGAGATCTTACCCTGGGCATGCTCAGAAGGGGAAACGCAGGACTTCGTCCCAAAGACGTCTGCTCCAGTACTGGCTATAATAGCAGATCCAGGAGAGGCAGCAGCAAGTCTCTGCACATTACTGGAATGGGCAAGACGCTGGGACCGACATCTCTCTGAGCAGGCTCCACTGCGGCCGGAGATGAATGGGAGACCGTAGCGGGACGGTTCGAGACTCCCCTTGTGCAGCAGCGGATACTCGAACCCTAACATTACCCCCCCTCCTAGGGCCCCCCCTTCTTTGGGCCTCGCTGCGCTCAAAGGCAGCGATGAGCTGCGGAGCGTGAACATGCTCGGCAGGCTCCCAGGACCTATCCTCAGGCCCATAACCCCTCCAATCCACCAAATAAAATTTTTGCCTCGTACCACCTTGCACCCAACAATGGCGTTCACCTCATGATCGTCGGTAGATGAACCCAACGTCCCGGCAGATGACTCGGAAAACCGGGAAATGGCCACGGGTTTCAGGAGGGACACGTGAAAGGTGTCAGTGATACCAAGGCGAGGCGGAAGGGCTAGGCGGTAAACCACCGGGTTCACCTGCTCAAGAACTTTAAAGGGGCCCAAAAAGCGAGGTGCCAACTTGGTGGACTCTACACGTAGCCTGATGTTTCGGGCAGAAAGCCACACTAGGTCACCTGGAGCAAATGTAGGAGCAAGGCGCCGATGGGCATCGGCCGAAGACCTCATCCTCTCTTTGGAGGCCTGAATGGCATCCTGGGTGCGGTCCCAAATGTCCCGTGCCTCCACAGCCCAGTCTGCCACCCTGGAATCGGCGGAAGACACGGGCATGGGCACTGGTACCCGCGGATGCTGACCGTAGTTCAGGAGGAATGGGGTCTGTCCGGTGGAGTCAGCCACAGCATTATTTAGAGCGAACTCAGCCCACGGTAGCAAGGATGCCCAGTCATCCTGCCTGGCAGAGACAAAATGTCGCAAGTATGTGACCAAGGTCTGGTTGGCTCTCTCTACCAACCCATTCGTCTCGGGATGGTATGCAGAGGAGAGATTCAACTCAATGCTGAGTAAACGACACAGCTCTCTCCAGAACCGAGACGCAAACTGGGGACCTCGATCACTGACAATTTTGTCTGGCATACCATGTAGGCGGAAAATATGCCTAATGAATAATGCTGCCAAGGCCCGTGCAGACGGTAACCGTGGTAACGGCACTAAGTGCACCATTTTGGAGAAGTGGTCGGTTATCACCCAGATGATGGTGCAGCCCCGAGACTTGGGTAAGCCCACCACAAAATCCATCCCGACCATCTCCCAAGGCCTGTCTGCCACCGGTAAAGGGAAAAGTAACCCAGCTGGCCGTTGTCGAGGGGACTTATTCTTGGCGCAGGAGACGCACGCCTGAATGTATTCCCTGACGTCACGGGCCATCTGCGGCCACCAGTATGTTCTCGCCAGCAACTCAGAAGTCCTTTTTGTCCCAAAATGTCCACCCACCCTGGACGAATGTGCCCAAGAGAGTACTTCCGGTTGCAAATTGATGGGCACAAAAGTCTTGCCCGGAAGCACAGACTCAAGCGAAACCGGAGCCACCGTTCTTAGGCTTTCTGTGGGGACAATAAGCCGAGGCTCCTCCTCCACCTCCTCAGAGGACACCACGGAGCGGGATAGAGCGTCTGCGCGAATGTTCTTCTCACCGGAGATGAAATGGAGGGTGAAATGGAACCGGGAGAAAAACAAGGACCATCTGGCCTGACGGGAATTTAGCCGCTGGGCTGTCTGCAAATACACCAAGTTCTTGTGGTCCGTGAATACTTGGAAGGGAAAGCGAGCCCCCTCCAGAAGATGTCTCCACTCGGAGAAGGCCAACTTCATAGCCAGTAACTCCCTGTCCCCGATGGAATAATTCCTCTCTGCTGGTGTAAAGGTCTTGAAAAAGAAGAAGCAGGGATGCTTCCGACCCTGGGCATCCTTTTGAAAGAGGACTGCTCCAGCACCAACAGAAGAGGCATCCACCTCTAAGATAAACGGTTTATCGACATTGGGGCGATGTAAGATGGGAGCACTGGCAAAATGCGACTTGATGGAGGAGAACGCCTTTGTGACCTCCTCTGACCACAACTTGGGATTAGCTCCCTTCTTGGTGAGGGCTACCAAGGGAGCTACCAAAGTAGAGAAGTGGGGAATGAATTGGCGATAGTAGTTAATGAACCCCATAAAGCACTGCACCGCCTTAAGGGAGTGGGGTTCTTGCCAATCCATCACAGCCTGTATTTTGGTAGGATCCATAGCCAATCCCTGGGTGGAGATGATATAGCCCAGGAAAGGTAGAGACTCCTGCTCAAACATGCACTTCTCCAACTTCGCATATAGGGAATTTGCTTGCAAGAGGTCGAAGACCTTGCAGACATCTCTCCGGTGGGAGGCCATATCTGGAGAAAAGATGAGAATGTCATCCAGATAGACTACCACCGAGGTGGTCAACATATCCCGGAAGATGTCATTCACAAAGTCTTGGAAGACAGCTGGGGCGTTACAGAGCCCAAAGGGCATTACCAGATATTCATAATGCCCATCCCTGGTGTTAAATGCCGTCTTCCATTCGTCCCCCTCACGGATGCGAATCAGGTTATACGCACCCCGCAGGTCTAACTTAGTAAATACCCTTGCTCCCCGAAGCCTGTCAAAGAGCTCAGAGATCAGCGGCAAAGGATATTTATTTTTCACGGTGATAGCGTTGAGACCCCTATAATCAATGCACGGACGTAATTCTCCGTTCTTCTTCTGCACAAAGAAGAACCCCGCTCCCGCTGGCGACACCGACTTCCTAATGAATCCCCTTGCCAAGTTCTCCTGAATATATTGGGACATGGCCTCTGTCTCAGGAAGAGAGAGGGGATAAACCCTTCCTCTAGGAGGCTCAGCTCCAGTCAAGAGGTCGATAGGACAGTCATAGGGGCGATGAGGCGGAAGAGTCTCCGCAGCCTTCTTCGAGAAAACGTCGGCATAAGACCAATAGACCTTGGGAAGAGGAGAGAGGTCTATGGGTATCTCAGTGGTGTTGACCTGCACGCTGTCCCTAATGCATCTGCCTTTACATAAATTACCCCAACCCAGAATTCTCCCTGAAGACCACTCAATATGGGGAGAGTGGTGGCGGAGCCAGGGTAATCCCAACAAAACCTCATCTATACCCTCAGGGAGGATAAAAAATGATATATTCTCCTGATGGGAAGGAGACATAGACAAGGTGAGTGGGACAGACTGATGGGTGATTTGTGAGGGCAGAATTGCTCCGTTCAACACCCGTACCGATACTGGTTCAGCCAGCAACACCAAAGGCATGGTGTGGCGAGAAGCAAAGGAGGATGACATAAAATTCCCCTCTGCCCCAGAATCCACACACAGCTTGACGGGTAGGGTGGTAGAACCGTGGGTAATTATCCCCTTGAGGAGCACTTTAGGGGCAAAACTCATGGCGTCCAGTGACCCTGTTCCTACGGTTACTGGGCGCGACCGTTTATTCAGCCGCTGTGGACATCGGTTGGCAAAATGTCCCTGCTGCTGGCAAATATAACAAATCGGGGATGGATGAGTGACCCGAGATTTAGATCCTGCAGGAGCAACCTCCTGAAGGTCGGGCGCCTGAACGGGCGACTCCAGAGGGGTGGTGAAGGTTGGAGCCAACCGAACCCTCTGCCTACACTGGGCACGTTCCAGCCTCCGCTCGTGGAAACGGAGGTCGACGCGGGTGGAAATAGCGATAAGCTTCTCCAGTGTGGCAGGAATCTCTCTGGTAGCCAAGGCGTCTTTCACATGACCCGCCAGTCCTCTCCAGAACACGGGAATGAGGACTTTATCTGGCCACTCTAATTCCGAGGCCAGAGTCCAAAATTGGACAGCAAACTGGCTGATCAAAGCCGAACCCTGGGTACTTGCCAGCAGTTTGAGCGCCGTTTCGTGGGTGATCTGAGGTCCTAGAAAAACCTTTTTCAGAGCCTCCAGAAAACTAGAAGCGCTCCGCACCACACGGTCGTCGCGCTCCCACAGCGGCGTTGCCCACTCCAACGCTCTGCCCGACAGAAGAGCTATCACAAAGCCCACTTGTGCCCGATCCGTGGGGAAACGTGCAGCCAGAAGCTCGAGGTGTATGGAGCACTGACTCACGAATCCCCGACATTGCTTGCTGTCACCAGCAAACTTGTCTGGAAGCGGGAGGTGGGACAATGTAGGGACAGAGGTGGCAGAGGACAAACTGGCTGCAGCTACGCTAGCAGCCTGAACAGCGACTGCGGTAACATCCACAGCTGAGGTTGTGCGCTCAAGAGCCGCCAACCTACCCTCCAGCTGCTGGATGTACAGCTGTAAACGCTGTTCATCCTCCATTTTACTAGCCAGACCCTGGCGCTAATATTATGTTAGGGTCTGCGGAACGCACCAAATATAAGATTTGGAGAGGTGCGTTCGCAGCCCGGGTCCACCGTGCAGGCGGAGCCTGCTGCTAGTAAAATGGCGCAAGAAGCGAACTCTGTTATCCCGCAGAGTCGCCAAAATAAACGCCGTAACGCGCTGTGGCAATATGTGCGAACTCTGTTAATCCACAGAGCCACTAGAAGGAGTGCCGCAGCGCTATATGGCGATGTGTGCGAACTCACTTAACACAAATGAGTCGCAAAATAAACACGCTAGGGCGCTGTCTAGCGTTGAAAGCGAACCCTGTTACGTCACAGAGCCGCTGAGAAAAACTTCTGTGTCCTGTCAGGCACCCAGGTACACAGTGAACAGCTAAGCGAACATAGAACGTGATCATGCGCTAATGTCCTCGCGGGAGTCACCCGCAATCTATGGCGTCTGAACGCCAAGCCCTGAATACGGCAATCAAACTCCTCACCGGTTATGCCGGCAATCTAGGGCATCTAGGACACCGACCCTGACCAGCTAGCATACCAAACTCCTCACCGATTAAGTCGGTATTCTAAGGGCTTATTTCAGCCGGGCCCTAACCACACACACGCATGACCACACTGGCGCTAAGCATATAATGATTGTTCTTAGCGCATGGCGGCCCAGCCATGCCACCCTTTTATAGCAACAGCTACAGGACCTGCCAGAAACAAGGACCAATGAGAAACTGTTCCAAACACATGTAGTTTCATGACCTTACTGGCGGACCAATAGGAGCTGCTGCAGTACCTGAACATGTGACCCCAGATCTCCAATGAGAGATCTTACCCTGGGCATGCTCAGATGGGGAAACGCAGGACTTCGTCCCAAAGACGTCTGCTCCAGTACTGGCTATAATAGCAGATCCAGGAGAGGCAGCAGCAAGTCTCTGCACATTACTGGAATGGGCAAGACGCTGGGACCGACGTCTCTGCTGAGCAGGCTCCACTGCGGCCGGAGATGAATGGGAGACTGCAGTGGGACCGGTTCGAGACTCCCCTTGTGCAGCAGCGGGAACTCGAACCCTAACAAAGGGTTAATAAACTTATTGAATGTGGTTTTGAGTACCTTGAGGGGTGCAGTTTTTAGAATGGTGTCACTTTTGGGAATTTTCTGCCATATAGACCCCTCAAAGTGACTTCAAATGTGAGGTGGTCCCTAAAAAAAATGGCTTTGTAAATTTTGTTGAAAAATGAGAAATCGCTGGTCAACTTTTAACCCTTATAATTTCCTAACAAAAAAAAATTTTGGTTCCAAAATTGTGCGGATGTAAAGTAGACATGTGGGAAATGTTATTTGTTAACTATTTTGTGAGACATATTTCTCTGTTTTAAGGGAATAAAAATTCAAAGTTTGAAAATTGCACAATTTTCAAAATTTTCGCCACATTTGCTTTTTTTCCAAAATTAAACGCAAGTTATATCGAATAATTTTTACCACTAACGTGAATTACAATATGTCACGAGAAAACAATCTCAGAAATCAGAATTGTGAAGATCCGTTGAAGCGTTCCAGAGTTATAGCCTCATAAAGAGACAGTGGTCAGAATTGTAAAAATTGGTGCGGTCATTAACGTGCAAACCACACTTGGGGGTTAAGGGGTTAAATATATTCAAATATAATCAAACAAAAAACATCAGTCTCTCTGTTGTCTCTGTTTTTCACCCCAAACTAATAGTTTAGCTTTGCACATGTAATGTATGTGTGGCTTAGGCTAAGTGCACACGATCAGAATAATTGCGTTTTTTTCGCGTTTTTCGCGTTTTCCGCGGTAAAAACGCGATAAAACGCAAGCATTAAGCATCCTATACATGTTAATTGATTCCGCATGTTTTGGCCACATGTTGCGTTTTTTCCGCGAAAAAACGCTTTGCGAAAAATAGCAACATGTTCATTAATTTAGCGTAACGCGTGATTCCGCCGCATAGGAATGCATTGAACCGCTTACTTTCCGCATGTGGCTATGCCACTATGCGCAATGTAAGCGGTTCAGTGCGTGGTACCAGGGTCTGAGCAGAGAGACTCTCCTCCAGGCCTGGTACCATATCCCTGTAAAACAATAATTAAAAAAAAAATAATGATATTCTCACCTTCGGCGGCCCGCAGCCTTCCGCCTCAGCGACGCTCCCGGCAACTTCCGTCCCAAGAGTGCTTGCGAGAATCACCAGATGGCATAGCGGTCTCGCGAGATGCTACGTCATCGGTGTGATTTGTTGCAAAGACTCTGGGCCCGGAAGTTGCGGAGCGTCGCTGAAGGCGGAAGGCTGCGGGGGCCGCCGAAGGTGAAATATCATTATTATATTTTTTTTATTATTTTTACATTAGATCTTTTTACTATTGATGCGACATAGGCGGCATCAATAGTAAAAGTTGTCACACTTGTCAAAACACTATGTTTGACTCGTGTGACCAACCTGTCAATCGTTTTCCAAGCGATGCTACAGATCGCTAGGAAACGCTAGCATTCTGCAAGCTAATTACGCTTGCAAAACGCTATATCTGGCGGGATCAGCATAAAAAAACGTGCGTATTTCCTGCGGAGAAGTGCGGGATTGCGCGGAATTTCCGCGGCAATTCCGCACGTGTGAACTTAGCCTTAATGTTGCGTATCCAGCACGAGCTTTACATTGAGGTCTTCTGTGAACTCCTGGAGGCGGATAGAAAGTAAATGCTTGAAGAAGTCCAGTAAAAACAGAAAATTCCATCTTGGCCAAGCTCTCACCAGCACAAGCTCTTCTCCTGAGAAATGGATTACTGAGTTAACAATGTCATGTTGAAAGTAGATTTTGACTCTAAGGCTGGAGTCACACACAACCACAAAAAATCGATCCGTTTTAGACGGTCGACAATCGGATCAAAAAAAAACATACACATCTTTGGCATCCGATTTTCCTCAAAGATGCGATTTAATCGCATGTGTGTGTACCTTGTAACATCGATTTTCATCCGACTTGCGAGATTTCTCGCAGGCTGCAAAACGACAATAATGGATCCAAAAGAATAGTATTAAATGCAAAAGAAAGAATAGATATATACACATAGAGCACATATATATATATATATATATATGTCATTGTGACATATATATACATATATTTATAGTTCTTACACTTCTACATACTGTTATAGCCGCTAATTCCACCAGACAGACAAAGCAAGCGAGTGGGGGCAGATAATAATAGCCTAGGGAGGGTACATTTTTTTTGTGCCCCCCCTGGCTACTAACATCTGCCCCCAGACACCCCAGAAAGGGCAAATCTATAATTAGATTCGCCCTTTCTGGCACTTTGCCCGTCTATTCCCATTGCCCTGTAGCGGTGGCGAATGGGTTAATAAGGGGTTAAAATGACCTTGCAATTGAAAGGTCACTTTAAGCCAGGTTAATAATTGATAGCTGTCAATTAGACAACTATCAATTATTAATCCTATTGTATGAAAGAAAAATCAAACACACACAGTTTAATAAAAAATAAGTTTAATTAAATAATCACACAGTTTTTGACCATATTTTATTTTCCTGCTAAAACCATTTCCTGTAAAAAAATAAAATAAAAAAGCAAAATTATACTTACCAATCCGATGTACAGTCAGGTCCCACGGTGTAATCCATCAGAAAGGGTTAACAGGTTACAGGTCGCAGAGAGCTAATAATGCTGTCTCAGACCTGTATTCCCCTGAATGAATAACTTCCTCTCCCAGCGAAAGTAGAGGAATAGATTCATGAATGGAGCTTAATTGATTTATTGCCAATTTAACTGTAGTGACCTGACCTAAAGGGAAAGTGGACACAATCAATTAAGCTTCATTCATGAAACACATCATCTCCTGTCGCCAGGAGAGGAACTTATTCATTCATGAGCTTTGAGCTGAGCATGCAGGATTACTTGCACTGCTTGGCTCAAAGCTAGTTAACCCCTTGTGAAGGATTACAGCGTGGGACGTGACAGATCGGCGGAATAGGTAAGAATAATGTTGTTTTATTTCTTTTTCTTTATTTTAGGAGATCAATGGCTTCGCACGGATTAAGTATAAAATAAAATATGGTCAAAAAAATGTGTTTTTATTTCATTAAAATTATTTATTCTTAAAGTGTGTGTGTTTTTTTATTTACTTCAATAGGATTAATAATTGATAGTTGTCTAATTGACAGCTATCAATCATTAACCTGCCTTAAGGTCACCTTTCAATTGCAAGGTGACAGTAAGGTGAGATTAACCCATTCGCCACCGCTACAGGGCAATGGGAATAGACGGGCAAAGTGCCAGAAAGGGCGAATCTAATTATAGATTTGCCCTTCTGGGGTGTCTGGGGGCAGATGTTAGTAGTCTGTCTGGTGGAGAAAATACAGCGGGAGCCCACGCATTTTTTTTCAACGAAATTACACCTTTAATTAACCCCTACATGTCTGAAATTTTGCACAAATACACTCATGTAATTGTATGTTTCAAACATATATAAAAATACATGAAATTACATGGTTAAATGTGTGGAAAACAATGTATCATTTCATGTCGGCTTCTGTGATTTCACAAAACCCGGCAATTGAATTAGCGGCTATTACAGTATGTAGAAGTCTAGGAACTATAAATATATGTATATATACATGTCACAATGACATGTATATATATATATATGTGTTCTATGTGTATGTATCTATTCTTTCTAGTCTTTATTAAAGCTGTCAGTGTGATTTTACAGTATAGGCGGGGATGAATTGCCGGCTTTTCTAAAGGACACCGATGCGATTTCATCGCAAGTCACACAGTGTGGTCCGTTTGTAATCAGATTTTTCATCGCTCCCATAGACTTGCATTGGCGATAGTCGACCCACAATCGGTGACAATCGCAGCATGCTGCGATTGTACACGGACGTTTAAAACGGACCACAAAAAATCTGATACTGGGAGCTGCTCCATAGATTAACATAGGTCCGACTGCAATGCGATATTTCATCGCATTGCAGTCGTCCGATTTTGTCGCCAGTGTGACTCCGGCCTAAGGCCTCTTTCACACATCCGGCGGGCGCCTTGCGGCGCCCCCGGCATTTTGCCGCAGCGCCGCATCAGAAAACCTGATGCGCCGCATGCGGCTTTTTTCGCATTGACATGCATTAGCGCCGGAGCGTTGCATGCGGTTTTGTCCGGATGCTGCGCAAATGTACATTGCGGCGGCCGGACAAAACGCTGCATGTAACGTTTTTTGTTTTTGCCGGATGGTTTCTGATGTCTCCAAGCATCAGAAACCATCCGGCAAAAAACCGCATGCGGCCGCCGGATGTGTGAAAGAGGCCTAAGGCTGGAGTCACTCTAGTGTATGGCATCGGATGCGAGATCATCGGATGCGATATGCTAATGACCCTCGGCTCCTGCTCTGCTGCGAGCGGGAGCCGAGCGTCATGCTACTGTGCTCTGATCCTCTCGCACCGAGAGGATCGGAGAACAGGTGTGGAGGAGGCGGAGAAATTAATTTCTCCATCTACTCTGCTGCCGGTGTTGGCGTATAACGTGCGCTGTGAATTGTATCACTCTCATCCATAGACTTATATGGGTGTGAGTGAGCCAAGACTCGGCTGAGTCTCAGTGCCAATCGCAGCATAACGGGATTGATCTCGCATGCCTATTCAGCATGAGAAAAAAATTGCAGATATGAGCTGCCTCATAGAGTTACACTGGGCTGAGTACTATGTGATGACTTATCGCATAGCACTCGGCCCTATTGTGTGGTAGTGTGACTCCGGCCTAACACTTGTAGTAATGAAATAAATTGGAAATAATGCATACTTTCCAAATCTTTGTAAATGACTGCGAGAGTCCTGGAAGAAAAGGAGACCTCCAGAAAGTCAAAAAAAAATCCTAGAACCCCTTTGGAAATCATTGCTAAATGAATAGATCTTTTTGAAGGCTCCAGGATGTTTCGTATCCAGACCAAGCCCCAGATTATACTACGCGTGTATGTACGCCTGCGGATCACCTATGGACACTGACATGCGGAGTGTCTTTCAAGACGTCTACACAAGAAAAATTAGATCAATATAATGTATTGAATGCGGTAAATCCACATGGTTCAGTGAACACATTTGGATTTACCTTGGTTCAATAGAAGGCAGCGCTTTGGACGCAGTGAACATACGCTGCATCCAAAGCGCTGATAGTTCCAGATCGTGGGTACATAGCCTTATTGGAAAGTGCTGTATAATATGTTGGCGTTGAATAAATACAATTATTATTATTACTATAGGCTATATTATAAAAAAAATTATAATGTGCTCATGTATATTCTGAGCATCTTAATAAGACCATAGAATATTTTTGAACCTTTTGGAAGAAAAAATATGAGATTTAGAAAACATATATATTATTCCTTGTTAAAATATGGTCATTCTGTTGGGCAGTGTTTTGTCAGTTAAGTGACATGTAAAATGATTTGATTTTTCATCTTAATGCTCCTCATTACTTACCTACTGAGAATGGAATAAATGCATCATGTCGGACAAATTTCCCATTTCCATCCAAGAAGTGATTAGGATTGAAATTATAGGGAGTTTTCCATTGAGTCTTGTCATAGAGAACTGATGTCAGGAATGGAACAACCTCTGTGCCCTGTGAACAATAAATCAACAAATATATTTTTTATTATATAAATTTTAAAAATCTGAGATTAAATCTGAAACCCTAACTATGACATACAAAGCCACCCACAACCTGTCCCCTCCATTCATCTGTGACATGGTACCCACACGCAACCTTCGATCCTCTCAAGATCTCCTTCTCTACTCTCCTCTTATCTCTTCTTCCCACAACCGCATACAAAACTTCTCCCGTGCCTCCCCTATACTCTGGAATTCTCTACCCCAACACATCAGACTCTCGCCTACCATGGAAACCTTCAAAAAGAACCTGAAGACCCACCTCTTCCGACAAGCCTACAAGAAGCAGTGATCCTCAGTCTACTGAACCGCCACACGACCAGTTCTACCCTCTCCTAGTGTATCCTCACCCATCCCCTGTAGACTGTGAGCCTTCGCGGGCCTGGTCCTCTGTACTTGTGTGTCCTGTATTGCTCATGTTTATTGTACTTGTCTATATTCGCCCCCTCTCACATGTAAAGCGCCGTGGAATAAATGGCGCTATAAAAATGAATAATAATAATAATTATTTGGATGACTGTAGACCCCATAGCAGTCCC